>ONZH01009407.1:0-63474 GCA_900303285.1 Rhinella marina
GTGCTTGCCTGCCCTGCCGCCAGCGTGCTATCAGAAAGGGTGTTCAGCGCAGCCGGGGGCATTATAACCGATAAGCGCAGCCGCCTGTCAACCGACAGTGCCGACAGGCTGACGCTAATCAAAATGAACAGCAAGTGGATTGACCCGGACTTTGCTTCTCCAACAGTGCGAAAGCAGCCAAAAGTGAAGTGCCATCTGTATGAAGCGCCATTTCCTCCTCCACCTCCTCCTCCTTAAACCGCCCGTAGAATTGCTCCGTAAATAAGAAAATTTATATATTTATGGCTCACCTCTTGGGCCTCCACAAAATTTTTACGAGGTCTCACCTCTTGGGCCTCCACAAATGTTTAAGAGGTCTTCACGTCTTGGGCTTCCACAAAAATGTTTAAGAGGTCTCACCTCTTTGGGCCTCCACAAAATGTTTAAGAGGGTCTCACCTCTTGGGCCTCCACAAAATGTTTAAGAGGTCTCACCTCTTGGGCCTCCCACAAAATGTTTAAGAGGTCTCACCTCTTGGGCCTCCACAAAATTTTAACAAGGTCTCACCTCTTGGGCCTCCACAAAATTTTAACAGGTCTCTCACCTCTTGGGCCTCCACAAAATTTTAACAAGGTCTCACCTCTTGGGCCTCCACAAAAATTTTAACAGGTCTCACCTCTTGGGCCTCCACAAAATTTTTTAACAGGTCTCACCTCTTGGGCCTCCACAAAATTTTTAACAGGTCTCACCTCTTGGGCCTCCACAAAATTTTAACAGGTTCTCACCTCTTGGGCCTCCACATAATTTTAACAAGGTCTCACCTCTTGGGCCTCCACAAAATGTTTAAGAGGTCTCACCTCTTGGGCCTCCACAAAATTTTTAAGAGGTCTCACCTCTTGGGCCTCCACAAAATGTTTAAAGAGGTCTCACCTCTTGGGCCTCCACAAAATGTTTTAAGAGGTCTCACCTCTTGGGCCTCCACAAAAATGTTTAAGAGGTCTCACCTCTTGGGCCTCCACAAATTGTTGAAGGTCTTCACCTCTTGGGCCTCCACAAAATGTTTAAGAGGTCTCACCTCTTGGGCCTCCACAAAATGTTTAAGAGGTCTCACCTCTTGGGCCTCCACAAAAATGTTTAAGAGGTCTCACCTCTGGGCCTCCACAAAATTTTAAGAGGTCTCACCTCTTGGCCTCCACAAAATTTTATCAAGGTCTCACCTCTTGGGCCTCCACAAAATGTTTAAGAGGTCTCACCTCTTGCGGCCTCCACAAAATGTTTAAGAGGTCTCACCTCTTGGGCCTCCACAAAATGTTTAAGAGGTCTCACCTCTTGGGCCTCCACAAAATGTTTAAGAGGTCTCACCTCTTGGGCCTCCAACAAAATGTTTAAGAGGTCTCACCTCTTGGGCCTCCACAAAATGTTTAAGAGGTCTCACCTCTTGGGCCTCCACAAAATTTTATCAAGGTCTCACCTCTTGGGCCTCCACAAAATTTTATCAAGGTCTCACCTCTTGGACCTCCACAAAATTTTATCAAGGTCTCACCTCTTGGGCCTCCCACAAAATTTTTATCAAGGTCTCACCTCTTGGGCCTCCACAAATTTTTAACAGGTCTCACCTCTTGGGCCTCCACAAAATTTTTAACAGGTCTCACCTCTGGGCCTCCACAATTTCAAGGTTACCTTTGGCCTCCAATTTAAGGTCTCACCTCTTGGGCCTCCACAAAATTTTTAACAGGTCTCACCTCTTGGGCCTCCAACAAAATTTTATCAAGGTCTCACCTCTTGGGCCTCCACAAAATTTTATCAGGTCTCACCTCTTGGCCTCACAAAATTTTATCAAGGTCTCACCTCTTGGGCCTCCACAAAATTTAGGTCTCACCTCTTGGGCCTCCACAAATGTTAAGGGTCTCACCTCTTGGGCCTCCACAAAATTTTAACAGGTCTCACCTCTTGGGCCTCCACATAATTTATCAAGGTCTCACCTCTTGGGCCTCCACAAAATTTTAACAGGGTCTCACCTCTTGGGCCTCCACAAATGTTTAAGAGGTCTCACCTCTTGGGCCTCCACAAAATTTTATCAAGGTCTCACCTCTTGGGCCTCCACAAAATGTTTAAGAGGTCTCACCTCTTGGGCCTCCACAAAATGTTTAAGAGGTCTCACCTCTTGGGGCCTCCACAAAATGTTTAAGAGGTCTCACCTCTTGGGCCTCCACAAAATTTTATCAAGGTCTCACCTCTTGGGCCTCCACAAAATGTTTAAGAGGTCTCACCTCTTGGGCCTCCACAAAATGTTTAAGAGGTCTCACCTCTTGGGCCTCCACAAAATGTTTAAGAGGTCTCACCTCTTGGGCCTCCACAAAATGTTTAAGAGGGTCTCACCTCTTGGGCCTCCACAAAATGTTTAAAGGTCTCACCTCTTGGGCCTCCACAAAATTTTTAAGAGGGTTCTCACCTCTTGGGCCTCCACAAAATTTTATCAAGGTCTCAGCCTCTTGGCCTCCACAAAATTTTATCAAGGTCTCACCTCTTGGGACCTCCACAAAATTTTATCAAGGTCTCACCTCTTGGCCTCCACAAAATTTTTAACAGGTCTCACCTCTTGGGCCTCCACATCATTTTATCAAGGTCTCACCTCTTGGGCCTCCACAAAATTTTTAACAGGTCTCACCTCTTGGGCCTCCACAAAATTTATCAAGGTCTCACCTCTTGGGCCCTCCACAAAATTTTATCAAGTCTCACCTCTTGGGCCTCCACAAAATTTTATCAAGGTCTCACCTCTTGGGCCTCCACAAAATTTTATCAAGGTCTCACCTCTTGGGCCTCCACAAAATTTTAACAGGTCTCACCTCTTGGGCCTCCACATAATTTTTATCAAGGTCTCACCTCTTGGGCCTCCACAAAATTTTTAACAGGTCTCACCTCTTGGCCTCCACAAAATTTTATCAAGGTCTCACCTCTTGGGCCTCCACAAAATTTTTAACAGGTCTCACCTCTTGGGCCTCCACAAAATTTTATCAAGGTCTCACCTCTTGGGCCTCCACAAAATTTTATCAAGTCTCACCTCTTGGCCTCCACAAAATTTTTAACAGGTCTCACCTCTTGGGCCTCCACAAAATTTTCCCATGAGCCTCTGGCCAGCCCAAGGCCTCTTCCTGCCTTTTTGCGGTCCTACGCATCCCTCAACATCCCCACTGCTTTACCTGCTAGACATGACACTGGGCCAGGTCGGGTCACTGAACATCTCAAGCACCAACAATTTGGGCATTTTAAGGCTTCTGCATGTGTTTGAGTTGTTTTACATTTTAAAGAAGACATGTCTGACCACATCTCCACACACACACACAATGACAATTAGGGGTGGGGTCTATTTGCTTTCCCCTTTGCCTATGCCATCTGTGGTTGTCATAGGCAACGTGATTTTAAGGGGTGCAGAATTTTATCTTCTTTTTTGTCTAGTTTGGCTTGGGGTCTATGGCAATGTAGAGGAAAGAAGGTTTCCTTGTATGGTCTCACTTTACAGAGAGGTTAGATTGTCTTTGGAGTGTATTGTTGAGAGGCTGTGATAGTGGCGTAATAGTGCGACTTGGGCGCGTTATATGCACCCAGACATGCTTCCCCTGCTGTCCCAGTTGCATTCCAGCATTGTTGGCATCCTTTTCTGAGGTTTCAGGGTGGACTTGGTGACCTCCAAGTGGTCGAATTGAGATTTCCAAGTGGCGAGCATTTTTTTCCCATAGACTTTAATGGGATTCGATATTCGGTCGAATAGTCGAATTTCGCGGTCTATTCGAATCGAATTTCGAACTTTCGAATATTTCACTACTCGCTCATCTCTAGTAATGGCCATTCGTTTTTCTTTACTTAGCTGCTTTTTTCTTGCCATAATACAAATTCTAACAGTCTATTCAGTAGGACTATCAGCTGTGTATCCACCTGACTTCTGCCCAACATAACTCATGGTCCCAACCCCATTTGTAAGGCAAGAAATCCCACTTATTAAACCTGACAGGGCACACCTGTGAAGTGAAAACCATTTCAGGTGACTACCTCTTGAAGCTCATCAAGAGAATGCCAAGAGTGTGCAAAGCAGTAATCAAAGCAAAAGGTGGCTACTTTGAAGAACCTAGAATATAAGACATATTTTCAGTTGTTTCACACTTTTTTGTTAAATACATAATTCCACATGTGTTAATTCATAGTTTTGATGCCTTCAGTGTGAATCTGCAATTTTCATAGTCATGAAAACACAGAAAACTCTTTGAATGAGAAGGTGTGTCCAAACTTTTGGTCTGTACTGTATATATATATATATATATATATATATATATATATATATATAACTTGGATAATAATTAACCTGTCTACACACAGGATGATAGCTCTCTCTGCATCAGTGTGTACACAGAAGGTGGTCAACCATCCTGAGAAGTCAGAGTTATCAGGACTCTCATTGTCTCTCCTAAGTTTCCTGTCAAAATTTACTCAGATTTTTACCCCGAAATCCTGATTTAAGTTAAAGTTAAATATACTGTATATCATAGAGATCAGCTTCTCTCCCTCTAGTGCATCTTGCTCTCAGGGCACAAATCAGAGCGGAAATCACTTGACATCCCCCTTTAATGGGGATTTTGATCCTACTTACACCAGGCAATCAATATAAATTAAACAAGGTGTTTTTAACATTTTGTATTGAATCCATTGGTGTCTTAGACTCTCTATGTCAGGATACTTACATGTGCCTACTTATGTTGCAACTAGTGGTTTGTATTAGATAAGTTCCAAATGACTTAATTCGGATCATTTACTAAAGGCTTAAACAAATTAAAATAATAATTGGGGACCAAAATTAAATGTGACCAGTAGATACGTAGATTCAGTATATTTTAATTTAAATGTATAAATAAAGGAAGAGGGTAAATCTCAGAGGATCAAGTTTACTGCTCTATGACTTAAACAATATGGACACCTTTGAGGGGGTATTGCATACATTTTATGCTTAAAAATACATTTTATAATTTGCTTCTATTAAAATGTTGAACCATTTTCCTTCTGCAGTCAGCATCAATTTCTTTACAGAACGGGCTGCAAATTGTGGTTGACTGCAAAAGTCATCAGAAAAGCTATCTTATAGCTTGATCTCTGTTGACTTCTGAAGACGCGTCTAAGCTCAATTCTGATCAAAGTTGATCAACTTTGAATTAATCACAAATGAGCATTTAGGCCGACAGCTATCTATGGTGGATCATGGTACTTGGAGGGGCCTAGGACTGAAAGAAGGGCAGAATTGCACAACAAGCGAATGTTTGTAAAAGCCACAAAATGATGCAGGTATCAATTCTGGCAGGGAATAAGACATTTAAAATCACTGGTGAATAACAGGAACCGATGCTAATGGTCATGGAAGAAGGAGATGATCCAGCAATAGAGTGAATACATGCAGATAAATGGTGGATTAAAACCAGCAATAGCCAGAACCATAAAAAAGCACAAAATAAACAAATTTCAAAACTCTTCCACTGTGTGCAATATTGCTGCTCCAGCGTTTGTGGATCTTGCTATTAGAAATGTAAAGTATTAAAGTATTAAGTATTAAAGTAGTAAGTATTAAAACATTTCATTCGGCTGCTTCACCGAATTTTACAAACAAATTCGCTTTGTGACAAATTACTTTGTCACAAAGCACATTTCTTTATAAGTAGTGGGTACTAGAGATGAGCGAATCATTCAAAAAATTATTCGCCGAACTTTTCCTAAAATTCGTATATTCGGTGAATAGATTCGTTGTATTTGCGTACAAAATATACGTTATTATGTGCTATTAGCGAACATTCGCTCACTAATAACGAACGTTCATTTACAAAATGTACGCAACTTCTTAGAAGACGTACGCATGAGCGTACAAATAGCTTACGAATCTCAGCGTACTATTGTCTAAGCGATTACGTAATACGCAGGCACGTACGAGGAGAGGCCGCGGCGTGCACTCCCCAGAGGCAGAGCGAATATTCGAGACATATATATGGTAAAGTGCAAATACATTATTATAGGTATAATATAAAAATGTTAAATATCACCTACCTAGTATGCTCACGGACACGTTTAAGTCTCTTTTCTTCTGACGCTTGTCATAGAACTGGAGCAGAGTCCCAAACTCAGTCGCAATTTGTAATCCACATAGGTAATCCAAATGGGTAAAAAAAAAGCAGCAAAGGTTCCCTAAAAACCTCTTTCAAGGGGCTCCCCAAATAACCTGAAAAGGGGGAAAAAGGGATGAGGCGCACGAATGCGCAACTTAATTTCCTGAGTTGCATCGTCATCCTCCCGCGCTGGCGAAAGGGGCGGAACTACCAGGGAGGAGTCTGCATCGCTGAATTAAATTCGTACGCAACAGCGTATAGAGTAACGTCCAGGGAAAAGTCTGCATCGCTGAATTGAATTCGTACGCGACAGCGTATAGAGTAACTAAATTATACGTAGAATAGCGTATAATTTATAGGACACACTACGTAGCGAATGCGTACAAAAGCGAAGCGAATCACCTAATATTCGGATTTGCTTCGCAGCTGAAAAATCCCAAGATTCAATACGAATCTACGAAGCAGCGAATAAATTTGCTCATCTTTAGTGGGTACAATGACAGGTAGAGGTGATCGTGCCGCCCCCTCCATTATACCCGTCATTGTACCCCACAGATGCCACATTCATAGCTGATTGCAGCATCTGACAGCAATATTACAGTGTAATATTTGGCAAAAGGTATGCAAATTAGCATACCTTTCTTTTTTTGAAAGAGCTATAAGAGCATAGGCTACTGTATAAGACTTCTCCTTACATCTACTAGGAAGAAGTCACACCCCCACAGATCTCCAACAAAAGCCTCTTTCTCAGTTAACTCAGTTTTCTATGCACCAAGGAGGGTCATTCAATCAAATTGCAAATCCAATATGGAACATGGACTCTTGCCAAAAATACCTTGCATAGTGTGAAGATAAATTTACATGGCCAGATCTTCTGGAGCAGCAATGTAGACACCAACACTATACTATGGGATTGAAATTCCTGTAGCTCCCCCTATATATTCTTTACAATAGCTACAAAAATTATGCTTCAGTTTCACTGTTCATATTCATATCTGGGTCCAGAGATTGCTTATGGTTGTCTTGGATCCACAAATCCTTATCCTTGGACATTTCTCCAGTCTTGGTCAGTGAAGAGAGACAACAGGAACTGGCTTATTCAACCCGTGATTTACAATCTCCTCTCTCACCTCTTACCACCCACGTATCTATCATAGTGGCAGGTCTCCTGTCCTCCCTATTGCAAACAGCGAGGCTAAATTCATCTTCATGTATCCAGATCAGTGACAGACAGCAACACTTACAGTCCCATTGATAGATTTATCTACACAATCATGTCACCTGTACATGCAAGAATTTCCAGGATATGGAGGAGAAGGAATGCAACAAGGTTACATGTTCTATACATGTACTTGTTCTATATAACAATATATTAAACTTTTATATTCACAAGTCAAGTGAGCCATCAGAGCTGAATATTCCCTAGAAGTACTACTTAGGCAACCTGGGCTGTCCATTCTCCATTACAGGTCTTGCAGAAGGTTCTCATTTAATACACTATCAATCTTCCCTGTTGTTCCTCCCTTTTCTTCTCCACTGTTTGTTTGTATATCACACATTAAACATTTATCTTCACCCCCCCACACACACACACATCTTTTGCTATCACTTTGCTCATTTCAGTGTATGATGTGCATTGCCCATCTAAGTCGTTTCCTTCCACCAGCCAGTCTTGTACTTCATGATTTCCCTCACTCCTCCAATGTTCTCCTCCTTTTCTCTTCTCTCCTTCTCCCCATCCCTCTCTGGGGTGTGTCCTACCCCACAGTAGCGCACTGCAGAGATGGGATGTGTTGTTACCATGGAAACCTCCTCTCCTCAGCACCAATTAAACCTGATGCTTCATTGCTGCAAGTCCAGTGATCCATAGACCACACACATCACACCGTGCACCACAAGCACTGTCATCTCGGCGACATGCATGAAATATTTTGTAACAAAAAATAATGCACATCGAAATACAACCTAAAGAGCTCACCAAAAACAGTTTACAATATTTGGGGTTACTTATTCACAGATGTTCTACTTCTCCTTCCAATAAAGACATTGGAACTAGTGGGTTAAATATACCAAGCAATAGCCTAAACTCAATTATAAAGCATTTGCTTTGAAAATTCCCAGTGGGCAGACATATTTAAAAATCCCCTCTGCAAATTATCTTCTGACAGCAATGTCCCTCTGGAGGTAAATCTGACTAGAGGGTGACGTGATAGGGAGCGATGAGGGATTAACATGAAAGGTCCTTTATTCCCCCTTTCCCAGATTCTGTATGGGCTTTGGGGCTTCTGAGATGAAAATGCAGCCGTCAGGAAGCAGATATGAGTAACAGCTTCACTCGTGTCTGCTTGAATCGAGAGGGTTAAACTGCATCCCTTTTATCTTGCTTGTTAGCGGGGACTTCAAAGAAGAAATATTTGATGCCTCATTTACATACATCAGTTTTAATGAGGACAGATCTGTAGCTGGTATTGAATGTATGCACACTCTGTGTAAGAGACATGTATCATATTTTCAAAGTGTATCATTGCCAGAGGGGATAACACTCATCTTCAGCTGCAATACTCCAAGAGGCGCACATGCAACCATGCACCAGCTCTACGAGCACTCCGTCTCTTTTTCACCCGGAAAATATGATGAAAGTGACTCTGAAACTGTAATATTCAGCATAATATGCACATTTTAATGGCTAACCCATACATCAGTAACACAGTAATATGTTCTATTTCCTTGCAAATCGAAGTGACACCAACGTGTAATCCTGCTAAGTTGTCTTTTTTAGCTGTGAAATATGCCAGTAGACTTTATGAGCAACGCGGATATAATTGCCGAGCAGAAGACTCTCAGTAATTATATTTTCTGCTAGTATCATGGTGTCAGATGACCTCTGCTGGCTAAATGGGATACAGCTGTTCAAGGAAGTTTCTTTTTTTAATGTTTACTTATTCAATGCTGTCAAATATTTAACGGGACCCTTGTCCTTGTAGTCCTTTCTGAAACAGCAGAAAAATCAGGAGGAGCTGAGCAGATTGATATATAGTTTTGTGGGAAAAGATTCAGGATAACTTGTAAATCATTTGTTTGTCCAGTGGGCTGTCCTGGTCAGTAGTTAGGACTACCAACTGGACTCCTAACAAAGGGCAGATATATAAATGAAGAAAGGACGCGTTTTATTGAATCGTTTCCTACAAAATTATATATCAATCTTCTTGGCTCCTGTTGTTCTACCTGCAGATCAGACCCTGCGTTCAACATGACAGGTTCCCTTTAATATTTAAGATGTTACGTGACAGCAGGCATCATTACATATCAAAACATATCCTGGGTGATTCAGCCTGATAGTAGGTTACTACAGTAAAATATCATGCACAGGGCAGGTAGAGTAACTTCCTTTATACATTTCCTGTGTATACAGAACTTCAGAATTTACAGATAAGTGCAATCTGTTTTATAGCTTTGAACATGAATGACCTTCATAGAATAATATTGTCCAGGGCTGGATTACAGAGAGGTCTGCACCACCTGGTGACCTCCTCCATACCCCTTTCAAACACAACTGTATTATTGTTCATTACACATTTATACATACAGTCTCTGTTTTCTTAGGTTCTTTTGGCCAAGGGCCTCCATCGATGATAATCCAACCCTACTATTGCCTCTCTTGTCTTGCTACTGCTTATACTGCTTTGTCCATGTTAATTATGGTTAGGCATATGCTTCTCTTAAGCTCAGCGAAGTTGATGAAGGCAATACTGAAGACTTGGAGAGCCATATCTAGACTGTGAGCTTTCAGGTAGACTTACTGGAGCATGAGGTTATAGAATAAAATTTACATTCATTTCAGTTTTCAGTTTTAGATTGATGACATTTCACCTGCAGAATGTGAAAGCTTAGATGGTCCATGGTCATAGCAAACTGGAATGATGACCCCGATTATAGGTAATTCAGTGCAAACAAATATTGAACCACCCATTATACTTTGCCTTGTGTGAAACTTGGGCTGCAGAGTTCACATGAGGTTTATTTATATACAACTTGCTGTTGTCTTCATTAGTGACCATTTTTGATTGCTGAAATCTTCTTCTGGATGGTGACAGTGTCATAAAAAGGGTCCCAAGAAATGCTGGATCTGAAAGATGATAAAACCTGATCAATTGCCATTGCAAACAATGCATACAAACAGGAGTCAGACAAAAAGCAAGAATAAATGGCAATTCCAGCATCAGAAGTTGTGAGATCAGAGTGCCCATAATCACCAGAATGAAAGCACTATATAGAGCCCACAGACCCCTTTGGCCCTACTCATGATTGATGGTTCATGATAACTTTACTGTCAAATAATGTTCATGGTCTGACACAGCATAATTAACCAGATGGTAATTTGACGAGTGCTTGAAATCAAGAATTTTCTTTACAAATCTGGACAACATAGGGTAATAGTCTACCTTAGTACTTGTTGCCTAAACTCTCTCTTTTTATTTCTGTCCAGAAGCAGAATTTAAACAGCAAGAGATTTTAAGTATTCTGTGAACACTAACCTAAGACTTTGTACCCAGCTTTCTCTTTCTTCATGGCTTCCTGCAGATAAACGATAGGATTGGTGGTTTCCTTGCACTTTTTTCCCATCTGCTTGGGTCTTGCATGCTTTAACAGTTTGACCTCTGGCATGCAGGTCAAAGCAGTGCTAAATTAAGTAAAAGACATCTTTTATGCAAAATCTTAACACATCAACTAATAATGAAAAGCAGTGATGTCATGAGTGGAGCTTTACTTGGTCAAATTTGCTTGCAATTTTAAAAACTGACCACTTGGCGGATCATATACTGCTCAAAAATTCTAACATTTAGACACTGGAGCAAAGAAGTTGGAAAATAGTTTTAAAATATGTATAATTTCCCATAATGATTATTAAAGGAATGTTCTAAGATTACATTGTATAATGAATAAACATGTTCATAAAGCATACTTGTTAAAAAAACAATTTACCTGAGACCTCTCTGGTCCCTTGGATTCCCATCCCCTAAACCATAAACATGCTGAAAGCACTGTAAAGCCTTCCTTACAGTGGAGCTGGAGCTGTACTAGTAGAGCACCAGACTTATTACAAATACTAGTCATGTGACTGCTGCAGGAAGACTCCTTACAAAACTTTGTGTATGTATAGAAGAAGGAGGGACATGTAGAGACTTAAAGAGTCACTGTACTGTCACACAACTTTACAAAAAGCAATAGTACAAGTGACCACAAGAAACTTTGTAATATGTTTTAGCATTAAAAAGTAATTCAACTTTTATTCGACTTTTTTAAATGTCCTAAATGCCCCATAGATCATGTTTCTAATATACTTTATTAACAGATTTAGCCTTTTTACAAAAAAAAACTTGCCACCAAAGTCCTGATTTTCACTGAAATCTAAATTCACTATATATCTCAGCGGTGCACGGAGTACGTGGTCCTTGCACTATAGCAATGGGGCCTGCAGTGAATGGTGTACATAACAATAACTGCTCCTGTCTGTGCATGCTCCGCTCAGCTAATCCTGGCAAGGCACATCGGTACTCAGGTTTAGCTGAGCGGAGTGGGCACAGGCAGCAGCAGCTATTTGTGCTCCTGTCTGTACATCATTCGCTGTTGCGACATTGCTACAGTGCAAGGAATCCATACTCCATATACCGCTGAGAAGTCAGTGATGTGCGAATACAGTGAATTTAAAGCACAGTAGAAATCAAGACTTTGGGTGCCAAGTTCTTTAGTCAAAATCCAATATACTTTATTAACAGATTTTGCCTTTTTACAAAAAAAAAACTTTCCACCAAAGTCCTGATTTTCACTGAAATCTAAATTCACTATACATCTCAGCGGTGCACGGAGTATGTGGTCCTTGCACTATAGCAATGGGGCCTGCAGTGAATGGTGTACATAACAATAACTGCTCCTGTCTGTGCATGCTCCGCTCAGCTAATCCTGGCAAGGCACATCGGTACTCAGGTTTAGCTGAGCGGAGTGGGCACAGGCAGCAGCAGCTATTTGTGCTCCTGTCTGTACATCATTCGCTGTTGCAACATTGCTACAGTGCAAGGAATCCATACTCCATATACAGCTGAGAAGTCAGTGATGTGCGAATACAGTGAATTTAAAGCACAGTAGAAATCAAGACTTTGGGTGCCAAGTTCTTTAGTCAAAATCTGTTAAGTATATTATAAAAATGATTTTTAAAAAGTGAAATAAAAGTTTAGTTACTCTTTAAGAAATGTCTAGTTTTCCAACACCCCCCCCCCTTTGAAAATGTTTTCAATCAAAATGGACCATCTCCACAGGAAAATGTGAATACAAGTCTATGGGAGGGGGAGTCAAAAGGAGCACAGTGAGACAGGAGAGCACAGATAAAGCGAGACTACACAGCTATATAGGAAGGTTGTAGCTCAGCACAAGTGTTTCATTTACAAAAAATATGAGTCAGCATTTCGTTGTAATGCCCTGCCTTATCCAGGGGCTAGTTCTGAGTCACTGTGAGACGATTAGGAAGGAGATTCTCCTTTACTTTCTGTGTGTACAGTAGATGGCAGCTAGTCTCCACTCACCTTCTCTGAGAGAACTACAAACTAGAGTAACAGCATGCACAAAATTTTGTTATTCCTCATGTACACACACTGTGCTATTGATTAATGCAGAGTTTGTTGAAATGTTAGGTATATGATAAGTAGTGTTGAGAGAAGCGAGCTTCGGATCATAGATCCGAAGTCGCTTTTTTTAAATACGGTATCTGTGATTCAAAGCTTGCTTCACTCAGCACTAGCTATAACTTCAACCATATTGTTTTTACAGGCGCCTAGGGATCGGCTGAACAGTTCTACATTTATTAAGAAGAAAAGTCTTCCTGGTTGGCAAAACTAGGCACCATGATGGGGATGGGTGAGATATAATTTTGATCTCTGCGATGAGGCTTTCACTCTTCTATGTATTCCATTGAGGACTAGAAAATAGGGCAGCATGGAGTTTGAGTGGTTAGCGCTGGTGGGGGTTGCTGGGGTCCTGACCATGGGCAATATCTGCATGGAATTTGTGTGTTCTCCCGATGTTTGCGTGGGTTTCCTCCGGGTACTCCGGTTTCTTCCCATACTGCAAAGACATACTGACAGGGAACTTAGATTGTGAGCCCCATTGGGGACAGCTTGATGTTAATATCTGTAAAGTGCTGCTGAATATAGCAGCGATATATAAGTGCATAAAATAAAATAAAACAACCATATCCATTTCACTATTCATAGTTACCGGCTTTTTAGGGTCTTCTGCTAACTCAACACATAGATTTTCCAGAGGAATTATTCCAAGTGGGTCTTTATCCTGGAAGAACATAAATATAGAAGGTTAATAAGTCTCCATTTTAATCTACACCCTGTGTTGGACTTTCATGTGAGTGTCATTCTCACCGTTGTATATTCAAAGTAATAAAGACAGTTGTCCTTGAGGATGAACCATCGCTTTTTCCAAGTCTTCACACGACCTCCTGTAACAAGTAAGGTCAGCTGCTATCAACATCATAATAAAGAGTAAATTGAGCATGTACTTCGCAGATGCCTCACTGATAAAATGCATTTTTAAATGTAAATGAAGTGGCATGTATAGAAACAATATCTGTATCTATCTATCTATCTATCTATCTATCTATCTATCTATCTATCTATCCAATTTTCCCTGAAGTTATTATAGTAATTGCTTCTGTGATGACCATTGCATATTGTATTTGCATTGTATATATCCTTATACATTTTTATACCTTACTAGCAGAAGGACCCGGCTTCGCACGAGTATATTTCATCTATTTCATTTAATGTTTATGTGTGTCCTTAAAATATATTGACAGTATCTCCCATAACTGTGACCTCTACAGCCCCCCACCCTTTAACACTGACCCCCCCCCACAGTGCCCCACCTCCTTAAAATGGGACCTCCACAGCAGCCCATCCCCTTAAAGTTGACCTTCACAGCAGTTCGCCCCTTTAACAGTGAGTTTCACAGCATCCCACTCCCTTGACAGTGACCTCCTCAGGCCCACCCCCTTAACAGTGACCTCTACAGCACCCCACCCCTTAAAAAGAGAATTAGTAAAGAGTAGTCACCCTTCTTTCCCAATAATTGCCTGCTCAGTCAGCTTGGCATATGTAAATGCTCCTAATGTGTGTGAGATCATGTTCCACATTACTTCTGCGAAATAGACTTCCTTGTGCCTAAAATACATTTATGTATTATCTGTATTTCTGTTTTTATATTATGCAGTACTTTCCCTTTCGTTGGGAGAATATTGCTATAATATCTTATATGATTCATTTTGTACCAGTACCATGTTTAGGGAATGCCTTATCATGTAAGTTACCTTATAATGGGCCATCACAGTGTTGTTTTTTATTCTGTATACAACTCATTTTGTTAATATTATTATTATGATATAAAAAGTGATAAAAAGCTTCTGTGCCCTGATCATCATCAGGTTCATGTACATCAGAATGTGCAAAGGGGTTAAATGAAATTAGGCTACTTTTACACTTGCGTGTGTAATTCCGGTATTGAAACCAGGCAGAGGATCTCAATACCGCAATTAAACGGATCAGTTTTTACACGGATTTTACACATTAGGATGCATCTGTTTTATTACAATGCGGTTTTGTCAAATCAAAACGGAAAAAACTGATCCATCATCACATACATTGAAAGTCACTGGGTGACAGATCCGTTTTTCTAGGCTCCTAAGAAACAGGATCCATCTCCATTAATTTACATTGTTTTCAGTGCCTGATCCATTTTTTTCCATTTTTATGATCGGACACAAAACTGCAGCTTGCAGCAGTTTTGTATCCGGTCACATAACACAATGTTGCTGGAATGGAAGACGTCCTGATGCATCCTGAACGGATCTCCTTCCATTCAAAATGCATGGGGATAAAATGGAACAGTTTTTTTTCTGCTAGTGAGATCCTCTACCGGATCCTAATACCGGAAAACAGCAATGCAAGTGTGAAAGTAGCCTTAGTAAAACATATAGGGGCACATTTAACATTAAAAGGGTTACTCCCATCTTGGACAATAGGGGCATATTGCTTGGATATGCCCCCATTGTCTAAGATGGGAATACCCCTTTAAGGTTGTTTATATGTCAGTTTTAGGTCTGATTTTGCTTTGTGTGCCTGCACCAAAGTTATGAACTGGTGCACCTTAATAATATGTGGAGTAAGCATAATGTGTAAAAGTAGACCAGGTGTTTGGCTGGCGTGAGATGCAACATTTTGAAAAGTCACACATAGTAAATGTGCTATAATCCAGGTCTAATGACGTACATTACCATAGTTCTTAAATGCTCCCCATAAAGTGCACTTTTTATGTTTTCACATTTTAAAGGAATTTTCCAGGATTTTACCTGATCGGTGATGGTCTGACACCCGGGACCCCCGCCGATCACCTTCCCCCTGCTCACCAAGCACAGCGCCGTACATTGTACAGTGGCAGTGATTGGTATCTCACTCAGCCCCATTAACTTGAATGGGGCTGAGTCGCTCCTAAGCCACGTGACCAATGAACGTAACGTCACTGGCTTAGGAAAAGCTGAGAGAAGGCCATTTATTACAAGGGCATCTCACTGATTTCAGTGGGATCTATGGAATGTTTCATCTCCTCAGTGAAGCTGTAATCGGTGGGGTTCCCCCACAGATTAGATCTGAACACTGGAGGTCACAGCAGGAGGATACCCTACGGTAAGACTATCATTATAATAGTGCCATTTTTGTTTTCATCACCCATCTGTGATTTCCTTAATTTCCCAGTAATGTGTCTTGAGTGAGCAGAGAGCAGTCCTATTTCCCCAAACCAGCAACCTTCACATTTTTCTTTCTTATTCTATCCAACCCCAAATTGTGGCACAAAGCACAAGGAAAATACTTTCACGAAAAACAGGATAAATGAAAGCGTTATTGTACCAACAGGCAGTAAAATGTCTAAACCTGGTAACAACCAGTGAACATGACAAGTATGAAAATTAGTAATATGCGGATGTGACACACATTACATAGTCAGAGATATTAGAACAGTCTGCAATTTTGCAAATAGGGGACGTTTACATTCCTATGAAGAAATGGGAAGTGAGACAATATGTACACATTGCTGGAATGCAGACGTATTTCTGAAAAAGGGAACTAAGTCCTATACATCTTGACATTTACTTTTGTGGTTTCTTCACAATTCTTTGTCCATAGTTTCGCAATATAGACATTCCTCTGAGAGCTAAGCAATTTGTATTCCCAGCTGTTACATTTCACTACATTGATAACTGGAAGATCACTACACTAAGTAATGTCATAGCCATTCCCTTATTTCTGATATTTAAGGACTCTATAGTGACAGGGAGTGTTCCAGAGGATTGGCGCATAGCAAATGTGGTGCCAATATTCAAAAAGGTCCAAAAAGGTCCAGAAACTATAGGCCGGTAAGTTTAACATTTGTTGTGGGTAAACTGTTTGAAGGTTTTCTAAGAGCTGCTATCTTGGAGTACCTCAACGAAAATAAGAAAATAACGCATGGCTTCATGAGGGATCGGTCATGTCAAACCAATTTAATCAGTTTCTATGAGGAGGTAGGTTCTAGACTTGACCATGCACATAGGAAGGAATAATGCAAGTCACCAGTACATACTAAATGGTAAAACACTGGGTAACACTGTCATGGAAAAGGACTTAGGAATTTTAGTAAACAAAGGCTACTTTCACACCAGCGTTTTTGCTGGATCCGTCATGGATCAGCAAAAATGCTTCCGTCATGATAATACAACCGTCTGCATCCGTTCTGAACGGATCCGGATGTATTATCTTTTAAATAGCCAAGACGGATCCGTTATGATCTTCATTGCAAGTCAATGGGAGACGGATCTGTTTTCTATTGTGTCTGAGAAAACGGATCCGTCCCCATTGACTTACATTGTGAGTCATGACGGATCCGTTTGGATCAGTTTCTTCATGCAAACACCAAAACGCAGCATGCAGCGTTTTAGTGTCCGCCTCCAAAACGGAATGCTGACAGAACTGACGCAAATTGAAGCAAAACTGATGCATTCTGAATGGATTATTTTCCATTCAGAATGCATTAGGACGAAACTGATCACTTTTGGACCGTTTATGAGAGCCTGTGACGGATCTCACAAACGGATCCTTACAACGCAAGTGTGAAAGTAGCCTAAGCTGCCACGGCCAATAAGATAATGGGTTGCATCAAATGGGGCATAGATACCAGTGATGAGAACATAGTCCTGCCACTTTACAAATCACTAGTCAGACCACATGTGGAGTACTGTGTACAGTTCTGGGCTCTGAGCTGGAGCGGGTTCAGAGGAGGGCAACTAAATTAATAACTGGAATGGGTGGACTACAATACCCAGAAAGATTATCAAAATTAGGGTTATTCACTTTAGAAAAAAGACAACTGAGGAGAGATCTAATAACAATGAATAATTATATCAGGGGTCAGTACACAGATCTCACCCATTATCTATGTATTCCCAGGACTGTGACTGTGACAAGGGGACATCCTATGCGTCTGGAGGAAAGAAGGTTTGCACATAAACATAGAAGCTGATTCTTTACGGTAAGAGTATTGAGACTATGAAACTTTCTGTCTGAGGAGGTGGAAACAACAGCAATGTATTGATAAGTCAGAGATAACACCTTGACCCAATCTCTTTAGGTTTCTAGGAGATGGACCTAGGTCCACCTCCTGGTTAGTCGGTTGCTTGAGAGACTTTGTTTTGCTGAGGTAGAGAGAGGATTTACGTGTGCTTTCTTAGAAAACCATCATCCCAATACCATACCCATACCATTATCCCAATACCATACCAATACCAATACCAATACCATCCATACCCAAGGAAGTTACCCTACTACAAAATGACTCCAGAGAACAAATGGAAACCAGAAATTCCAGAATCCACAAGGCCATGCTTTGGAGTCACACAGCAAGGTATTGTGCATGTTTATGGCACCCTTCCACAATCTGAAATGGTTTGGCCAACCATATCTTAATTCTGTACCCCTCACCATGGGAGTTACAAATCATATACCAGGAAGTTCTGCTGAAAGAGAGAGACTTTAGAAAAACAGAGAAGAGTACCATAATCCCCATCATTGCTGCTATCCATGCATTGCTAATGGGGAGTAATTGCACTAAGGACTAAATGGAACTGTGTCTTGATACTGTTGGATGTACCACTACTCCTATTCTGCACTTTAGTAAAGAGAGACTTATTTATTTACTACAACTGGCCTGGTTCCTGACTCCACCATATGCTGGCCATTGTACTTACACACCCCAACCAGGCAGCAGCCCTAACATCAGGGTATGCCCCGAGGCAAGAAAACGGTGGACTCTCCTGTTATTGCATGGCCCTAGAGGTAATCGGTCTGAGGATTGCCACTGTAACTTGTGTGTACACCTATCATTGCCAAAACCATTACCACTTTTATCCTCTTCATAGCACTGCACTGCTGGCTGATGTAGATAAAATTCTAGCAGCAAACAGAGCCTAGTTTCCAGCACCACCAGCTGCCTGAAGTAAGTGATTGGTGGAGGTGTGAGGTGTCAGACCCCAATGATCTCATATTGATGACCTATCCTGAGGATAGACCATTGATATCTGAGTACTTGAAGTCCTTAAAGCACCCAAGGTCTTTACACCAGTTTGATGCACCAAGAAGGTTAAATTAAAGAAATTGGTGAAACAGCTTACCCATTTTGAGAAGCCAGCCCTCTCGCTGTGGCTTTTGGAAGGCAAGAGTGAGCTCCCAGGCATCTTCATCCTCAGGAAGCTGAAATGGCTCCTTTTTCAGGCTCTCATACATGTCCTGCCATAAAGAGCAAATAAGCATGCATGTTTGGTAGAGAGAATGAAGATACAGGTATAAATGTGCGCGCTAAAAAAAGAAAATCGTCTATGTGCCTGTACGTGCAGATACAGAATATTCCTCTCTCCTAACCCTTCTGTTAAATAATATCATATTAGAATACAGCACATTTGTATTTCCAATTAAATCCACTGTCTCATCTTTGTAAAGTTTTATGCACATTACCTATGATTGGCAAAAAATGCATAAGGCACTAGTCACCTTATGAACTGGCTAGAATGCATCAGTACTATAGACAGATGGCTTCTATCACTGTACTACACACCTTGCAGGAGAGGTACAGTATGCCTGGAAATCCTACTGACATATGGAAGTCTCAACATGACGTGATAGGATCTTTAGGTTCACACTTTTTACTTCTTTACTCTTTATGTGCATTGTATTAAAGCAAGTGATGATGTCAGATCCATCGATGGATTCTATTCATTTTACTTAAACTGGTTGCAAAGTGCAGTCCAGAATATATTTTTACCAGGTCCTTAAAAATGTACTTTTTGGATACATGCAGATTTGAGCCACAAACCTAACTTATACTCTACATTCATATACCAAAAATCAGATGTGGACTAAAAAGGTCCCCCTGGCTAAAAAATTCTGATGGTCTTTTTGTGTAGTATTCAGGTTTGTGAGCTAAGGGCCCAATAGTGTGTCATAGACTGGCCCTATAGAGGGATCCTCTGGTACTCTGGTGAATCATTCGCTAGGAATATGATGTGTTTCCTTTTTAAATGTGCTTCTCTGAGCTATAGATATTGATGACCTACAGTATCCTTAGAATAGGCCAACAATATCAGATCGGTGAGGGTCCAAAACCAAGCACCCCCACCGATCAGCTGTTTTGGGTAGCCACGGTGCCAGAATCTAACAGTGTGAAGATCGGAAGCAGAAGATTCTGTACACAGGATAGTCTCTGTCCCCATGGCAGCCAGAAACAGCTGATCGGTGGGGATGCCAGCTGTCAAGCCCTTACCAGTCTGATATTGATGACCTATCCTAAAAAAGGAAATATATATTTAGCAAATGGTCCAACAGAAGATGGGGCCAGTCTATGACCCACTAATGGGTCCTTAAAGGGGTCCTTCAGTTCTGTAAAACTGATGATCTATCCCCTGGATAGATCATCACCAGCATCTGATCGGCGGCGGTCCGACACCCAGGATCCCTGCCGATCAGCTGTTTGAGAAGGCAGCAGCGCTGCAGGAGCGCCGTGGCCTTCTCCGTGTTTACCGCAGGCCCGTGATGTCACAACTAGTATAAAAACTAAAACTAATCGTGATGTCACTGGGCCTGAGGAAAACACAGAGAAGGCTGCGGTGCTCCCTCAGCGCCGCTGCCTTATCAAACAGCTGATCGGCGGGGGTCCCAGGTGTCGGACCGCCGCCGATCAGATGCTGATGATCTATCCAGGTTATAGATCATCAGTTTTACAGAACTGCAGAACCCCTTTAACTTATAAACCTAAATACTACACTAAAAAGTGTATACTATGGGCAATGCACTAATTACTCATAGTTAATATTTTGAGCTTATTTACCGTCAGCAGTTCTCTGGGCAAATCTCCACCTGGATGTGCACCTCTATGTAAAGAAATGAAGTGCTGCAGGTCCGGCTTTTCCTTTACGCTTGGGTTGTGTAGACTGGTATTTAAAATGATCAGCGAGAAGGAAACAATATAGCAGCTGTCTGAAAAGATAAAAGTATAAATTAGAAGGAGGAATTGAGGGGAGTGGTAGCACTTTTGTTCTCTGTATCAGCTCTTGACTGGTGAATATGTTTACTGCACAGTTAGGATATAATATAAGGGTCTATCAAACCATGGTAAATGTTTGCTTAAAATGCATGCATCAGAAAATAGCAAACATAAACCCTTGGCGTATGCAACTGTATACCGTATGCATCACACAGTACAAACCCCCCACCTCCCGCCGTGTTATTAAAAAAAAATAAAAAATACTATGATGTATACATCTTTTTGTGATGGCTGGCAGACTTCACCGGTCAGGTCTATAGGTTTCATTCTGCTGTGTATTTGACAAAGGGCTCATGCCCATGACCGTGTCCTGGCCAGGCCTGTGTTGCGGACAGCAATGCATGGCCACCGACTGTGGGGTCACCGCATGTGGATCGCGGACCCATTCGATTGAATGGGGTCCGCAATCCGCATCCGACAGTCCGCACCTTAAAAAAACAGTGCACACACTACTTTTTTGCGGTGTGGAGTCACGGACAGAAAACCCACGGAAGCACTCTGTAGGCTTCCGATCCATGCGTCCGTTCCAAGTGATTGGGTCCACATCTGTGATGCAAGGTACACGCGGGGTGCACACAGCCGGTGCCCATGTATTGAGCAACCGCTGTATGCGGGCCGCAATAAAGCCACGGCTGGGCAACGGCCGTGTGCATGAGCCCTTAGCTTGTGGATTCTGATCTGGTTTTGCCTAGCTGGTTTTGACCTCTTTCTGTCTGACTACTCTTTTACTAATTTAGGTTTCAGCCCCTGCACATAGTCCAGTCAGAGACCATCACCAAGTGGTGGGCCTCCATTTAGGGTATATCGCGCATGAAGGTAGGGACAGTTGACACTGTTCTCAACCTTTCATGATATTTTCCCTCACCTGTGTGGAGCTGGACTCCATAATATGGAGGGAGATGTATAGACTGAGGTGTAGTAAGCGAAGCGGTGGGGTCTGATCTATTATAGAGAGTACAGAATTGTAATACAAGCAAATTAGAAATGGATATTACTTGTATTTCAGTTATTACAAATGTATAATACTAAAACATAATTTCTTCCCTTATAGGATCTATTCACATCCATTAAACTGTACAACACAAGCCCTCTCCCCCAAGAAGGAGAAATCCAACAATACATTACCTATGGGGGACTTAGAAAAACAGGCGCACAAAAGTTGTAAATTTTATTGCAAGTCCTGTTTTGTGACAAAATGGGCCATTTTACCCCTTGTTTGCCCCCCAAAAAATGGGTGAGCATAGGAGGGAGTACACAGACTGAAGACGGGACCCCTGCAGCCCAACATATACAGTACCAATATGTGTGCCTGGAAACTGGCATGCATTGCACCTGAAATCTACGGCAGGTCCCTTAATGTCGTAGATTTCATTCTCTGGTGCATGATCCGGCCGTAGATGTGGTAGACTTATTACCTCTTAATAACTATGGCATGTTGTACGCCAGCAGGACGCTAGACCTGCGTAAGAAACTGAAATGTTAATCCATTTCCCCAGAATGTCTACTGTAAGTCAGTGGGGTATAAAACTATGATGTGAGAACATCGGGCTACACAAAAGTAATTTTTGAACCTGAAAGTTTCTCTGTTAATATCTTGTAGTTTCATCTACTGGGAAATCATGTATTTTTTGGCTTTTGAGAATCATGAAACAAGGAAGTTCTACTGCTATTGCCTGACTTTTCTTTGAATAATATCTCAACAAGCTTAAAGGGAACCTGTCAGCTCCAAAACACCCCCTGAACTAGAGTAAGCGGTGTATAGTGTAAGTGATGCTAAATCCGAATATGTAAGTTTTATCTTCATACTCACTTCCATTCTGACGCTGTGCTCCCACAAACCAGCAGTAAAATGCACTCAGTGGACTCTTCTTTGAGTCCTCTCCATTATGTGAGTGAGCACTGGAGTCCACTGAGTGCATTTTACTGCAGGTTTGTGGGAGCACAGAGTCAGAATGGAAGTGAGTATGAAGATAAAAATTACATAACCGGACTCGACGTCACTTACACTATACACCGCTTACTCTAGTTTGGAGGGTGTTTCAGAGCTGACAAGTTCCCTTTAAAGGGCTTTTCCCACAAAGAAAACCTATTGCATGGATAGGATAGAGGACAAGTGTGTGATTGCTGGGGGTTTGACTGCTCGGACCTCACTGGTCCATTCACTTCTATAGGACTGTCAAAGACAGAGCTGAGCGCCATCTTTGTCATTCCCAGTCAGTATTCATGCATGCAATCTATCACTCCATTCACATAGGGACATGTATGACTTCAGTTCTCATGATTTTTTTTTATTTGGGGGGGGTTGGACCCCCACTGATCAGACACTTCACATCAGCACTAAGGGGAAGATTTATCAAACTGGTGTAAAGTAGAACTGGCTTAGTTGCACATAGCAACCAATCAGATTCCATCTTTCATTTATCACAGTTCCTTGATGAACTGTGAATTAAAGGCGGAATCTGATTGGTTGCTATGGGCAACTAAGCCAGTTCTACTTTACACCAGTTTGATAAATCCTCCCCTAAGTGCTCATTTTACGAAACTCCATTTAGAAGAGTATTCCAGTTATATTGTTATCCCCTATCCACAGGATAGGGAATAACTATTAGATCGGTGGCAGTCCTACCACTGGGACCCCACTGATCACGAAAATAGGGGCCCCATGCACCATGGAATGGAGCAGCCGGTCAGGCATGCGCTCAGCCTCTCCATTCATTTCTATGGAAGTTCTGGAGATAGTTGAGAATAGTATTTGGTTTTCACTCACTGCCTTCCTGGAGCCATAACTGTTTTATTTTTCAGTTCACATAGCCATATAAGGGCTTTTTTTCTGCGGGGCAAGTTGCATTTTCTAATGACTCCATTTAATATTGCATATAATGTAATGGGGGGCTGGAAAAAATACAGAATGGGATGGAATTGAAAAAAAATGCAATTGTGCCATAGTTTTATGGGTTTCATTTTTACAGCATTCCCCGTGTGGTAAAACTGAACTGCTCCCTTCATTCTCCCTGTCAGTACAATTACAGCAATACCATATTTGTATAGTTTTTCTTGTAGCTTTTATTGATACCATATTGAAGTGTGTATGATCACTTTTTATTCATTTTTTAGGGGGAAGTGAAGCGACAAAAACAGCAAATCAGCCACTTAGATTTTTTCCCCTTATGGCATTCACCGGTCAGGATAAATATGTTTATATTTTAATAGTTCAGGCATCTTTGAAGAGACAGCATCCGCCATACATGTATAGTACATGTCGTCCCGGGATTAAGCCTCAGGATAAGTTATAAATATCAGATCGGGAGAAGGGTTTATGAGCCAAAACCCACAATCAGCTGTTTTGGGCAGCTGTGGTGCTGTTAACTAACAATATATGTAACAGAAGCAAAAGGCTCTGTACACTATGTAGCTTCAGGTGCAGTCATACTGCAGCTCCGCTCATTCACTTGAACAGGAGATGAGCTGGAGGACCCTGGTACAGCTACTACACTGTGTACAGAGTTGTGTTCCCCACATACTTGTAGCATAATTTCCAATTCCACTTGTGCCCTAAACAGCTGATCGGTTGGGGTGCCAGACGTCGGACCCCCACCGATCTAATATTGATGACCTATCCAGAGGATAGGTCATCAATATCCGTAGCCCAGACAACCCTTTTAAAGGGAGTCTTTCACCTGTTTTCACCTATATAACTAACAGCAGTGCCCCACAGAAGATTGCATACACATCCCAAACACACCTGTGTGCACTTTGTGTCTGTATTACATCAAGAAAAAGCACTTTTATTCTGCTGGAAAACAGCTCCCAAGTGCCCAGCTGAAAGTGAAACTAAAAACAGCTTTCTCTCCCCACTCGATTTTTAACAGCTATATCTTCTGATATACTTGATATAATGCTGTGATTTTGATATCATTTGAAACTTGGAATGCCAGCTTTAAAAGAAGGTCAGAACCATTTTTCTATCTGCTACCAATCCCAAGATATGAGCAGCTAAAGCTGCCCTTCAGTCTGGTTTGCTTTGAGCACTTGCAGCAGCAGAGCCGGGCACTTGGGAGCAGTTTTCCAGCAGAATAAAAGTGCTTTTTCTGAACATGGAATACAGACACACAGTGCACACAGGATACTAAACATATATTGAAATATTGATGTCATAGTGGCATATAGTGATGTTTCTCCTTTATTCAAACCAAAGCCATTTTACTGTATGTTGTGTATTGGCCTACGAGCTCCAAGATCTAAGGAAGGAAACGCTTCTACACAGAGACACCATATGGGAATGCACAAAGTACCATGGTTCCATAATATCACTGTGTTAGTTACAGGTAATCTGCAAGTTCAGGATCTTCATTTAAGTCAACTAATATTTAGTTCTACATTAGTATGATGGCTAGCTGTCTGGAACCTAGACTGCCTGGATTAGTGGAGCTCATCTAGACAACGTTTGTAACATCATAACTACAATTTGTGAATATTTTTGTGATCAGTTATAGATACAGTAACTATATTAACCATTCTGATTATATAATTTCTAAATTGCTAATTATTTTAATAATTAATTGTGTTGTTTTTGTCACCTGTGGACTTGAAGGTGCTTGGGTTACATTCACAATAATGAGCTGAGAAAGATTCCATAATACGGTCAATCTTCTGTGCTTCTCCTGGTAACCGGAAACTACTCAGAAATTGTCTGGAAGAACATAGATCATTTACATTTAGTTGCTATTTTTGTTTATGGCAGTGATAAACAAGTGTAGCACATGACTAAGGACAACACTGTTCTGTACATCAGAAGGATCAGGCCATCTGTTGGCAACCATGTATTTCTGAACCATAGGGACACAAACCTGGTTGAGGGCTGGACAGAATGGCCTTGTGGACTGATTCAGAAGGCTTTTGCACCCCTGGTCTATGAGGATAGAATCAATCTTGCAATCTAAGCTAAGAGAACTAGGTATTGACTAAAACCTGCTGCTGAAGAATAGTGTTCTACAAGATTTTAAGAAAACATGATTGACACAACAAATGCCCTCTAAAGTATGTTTTTCTAAATTCAGTGTATATGGCTGGCTGCAGTTAGTGATATATGAGGTCATTTATCAAACTGGTTTAGTTGCCCATAGCAACCAATCAGATTCCTCCTTTCATTTTTCAAAGAAGCTGCCCAAAATGAAAGGTGAAATCTGATTGGTTGTTATGGGCAACTAAGCAAGTTCTACCTTACAGATGTAGTAGAGTTAACACACATGCCTTCTGAGACGTGTTATCTAAACAAAATGCGTTACGCAAACACCTTCAATTGCTTTTCAATGGCTTTTGTTTCAAGATAAAGTGATGAGCTAAGAAATTCGAGTTAAGAGTTTGTGCGTTAACCCTGCTAATCTGTACATTAGCTTGATAAATGACCCCGATAGTGTCTATATTAATTTGGCCCCCAAGTTCTTACTGAAGAGCATAAGGCTACTATATGATTCCATCATAAACCATGTTCATCACATTGCAGCCTATGTGAGTGGGTGGATGTAAACTCTGCCCCATCCATGTAACCACGGCTTCACTAAATTATAACAAACTGTATTCCAAAATCCAAGCACTAAAATGTATCTGAAAAATGAAATCCCACAGAACAATAAGAGCATCCCTTGAAAGGCAGGGACCATGGCAGAAGGGAGACTTAGTGAGGGTCAGAGGATATAAAAAGAGTCAGGGCAGGGAGCTCTTTGATTGGTGAGGTAGGAGAATGATGTACTTATCCTAATCCACAGGATAGGGAATAACTATTAGATTGGTGGGGTTCCTACTCCTGGGACTCCCAAGATCACAAAAACAGGTACCTAGTAATCTGCAAGACCATTCACAATAAATGCAGCTGCCGGTCAAGCATGCACGCTGTTGCTCCATTCATCTCTGTGGGATTTCCTGAAAAAGTGATGTACTCAGCTATCTCTGGCAGTCCAAGAGATTTTTGAGGGGTCCTGCTCGGTATGGGGTCCCCCTTCTAGTGATCGTGGTGGACCCAGCAGTAGGACCACCATTGATCTAATAGTTAGCATCTATCCCGTGTATAGGAGATAATGTACTACAACTATGATACCCCTTTAAAGAGTATGGCCAGTTTATATTACTAGCTGCACATCTGTTGCACACAAATGCAGCTAGTAGTAAGCATTATTAAACCATCTGCGCCAGTGTCCAATGATTTAATAAGACTAATTCATATTTATGGTACATGCAGTGCCGCTCACCTGATTCTGGGAGCTTCACTCTGAACATGGCTGCTGATGAAGGTTCTAGGGGACTGACAGGGGAACTAGCGCATGCACAGGCCATCCTCAGTGTAAGTGAATAGAGGCTGCTGATGGGTGGGACTCTCCATCAGCAGCCATATTTGGAGTGAAGCACTCGAAAGCAGGTGGGTGGACCTGCATGTAAATATGAATTAGTCTTATCAAATCATCATACATCGGCACAGATAGTTTAATAATACTAAACTAGTATTATGGCTAGTAATATGGCTTGTAATATAAATTCGCCAACCCCTTTAAACATTAAAATGTGCCCTTTCAAAACAATGGCCTGTTCATGTAATGCAGGGCAGGACCTCCAAAATGAGAGGCACTCTTGTTACCTGGTTTGCACTATCGCTAGAAGATAAGGATCTTAAACAGAGGATCTCCTTGTTTAAGTCAGAATTCTCTATTAGGATCTATGAAAATAGATTTTTTAAACCATTAAAGGCTATGTACACCTTTGGAGGGATTTTTTTATTATTGCATTGTACTTATTTTCAGCTAAAAATAATTTTTTCATTTGGGCTTTATTAAAAAATATGGAGCCCTTTTTTCTGTACAGAGCTGAGATGCTGTAGTAGCAGCCTGTGGATTTTCTCTCTTTTCCATCATCTGGGGAGCAGACAGACTCCTTATCTCTGCTCTCTGACCTTATAAATACTCATTATAGCTCAGTTCTTATCTTACTGATAAGAATGTGGCTTAAATAAGTGTTTATTACCTCTTAGTAGTTTAGAGATAAGGGTAATTAGAGGACCAGCACAAAGTGAAAGTACCATTCACACAGCTAGACAAAAAGTTAACCCTTTGTCGCAGAATGGCTCAATATTTGTTAATAAAAGCCAATTGAAAATATGATTTTTAGCCAAAAATGAGTATGCAATCATAAACAAAAATTGTCTCCAAAGGTGTACATACAGTAGTTTTTAACCCATTTAAGCATTTGCTGCTATTTGGAGAATTAGTGATTTTAAAACTAGTGTGGACAATAAAAATTCACTTCACTCAGAAGTAGTTGTGGTGTCATATGTCAGAGAAAGGAGTGAGATGAAAGGGGCTAGGGGAGCGCATTGGCGCTAGGCCAGTTTTTATTTACAGATACAAATGGAACCCCATTAATTCTGGGTATCATCTTGACAGTTTCCATCCTTTTGTGGTGTTGGGCATTGATGAAAATTTCTGTTACTAGTGCAAAAAAAAATCTCACCTCAAAGCATCTACAAGACAGAGTTTGTTGAAGTTGTGACATTTCACAAAAGCCTTCAGAACTTGAATATTCACTGACTCTCTGGAGAGATAGAACAAAAGAGAAAGGAAAAGAAGAGGAAGGAAATGGGACGGGGACAAGAGAGGAAAATAACAGCAAAGGGGAGATACAATGGAAAATAGAGAAAAAAATGAACAGTTAATACCCATTCAGATATTACCATTACATACACGCAATAAAGGTAATCATATCATTTAGCTGCTTCCTATAGGCACAACTATAACTCAGTGTGGTATGATAATGCACTACATTTACCATGAAAGTCCACAGATAACAGGAGGCCAGATAGGCTTAGCTCTGGTATGTCTGTTTGTTGTGAAACTATGCATTCATTGCCATTTTTGTGGCTGTTAATAAAGGTGAACCCTTAGTGAATTATTTGGATTTCCTCATCGATTACTATTAAAAAGTGCTCTGATTGTTATTTATTTTGCTGTAGTGCCAACACGTTCTGCAGCAGTTTACAGACACTGCTTACTGTCCCCCGTGGGGTTCTCAATCTAGATTCCATAGCAAAATGTCTTTGGGAGGAAAACCACACAAACATGGGGAGAACATACAAACTCCATGAAGGTGTTGCCCTTAATCAGACTTGAACCCAGGATGACAGTACTGTAAGGCACCAGAGCTAACCACTGAGCCACTACATGGCCTTATCTACTGTATGTCACAATTGTAAACAGCACAGGATAAGGAAAAAATGGAGGTAAAAAAAGTGCTGCAATAAAAATTAAGGTTTTATTAAAAATTGTAAAACCAAACAAGATAAAAGCACAAAATAACAAAATAACATAAAATACATGCAACATATTTTGAGGGGGATTCCTTTCTTCATCAGGCACATAGGGAGACCACAAAATCACAATGGTGTGTACATGAAACAAGAAGTTCAACTTACTGGGGTTTCTTCAAAATGCATAAAATCAAAATTTAGAGTTACATTTTCCTTTTATATCCTTGAGTTTTTCTTTTTGTTTTTTTTTTGGGTGTCTAGGATCCCCAACACTTAAAGGGAATCTGTCAGATGCATCCACTGTATATAACTAAAGGCAATGCAATGTATGAGCATTAAAACAATAGCTTTGTGGGGTTTATCCATGTAGACAAACACCCAAAAATGAACTTTGTTAGTTATGGTAATTAGATCCTCAAAGTGATTAGTGGGCATGATTAACGCTTCCTGGAGTCAAAGCATCTGTCTTCCTCAGCTTGGGGCATGCACTGTAGCCTCTATGAGTCTGATGTCCAATGCAGGGGATGCACAACTTCTTCTAGGAAACCCTCATTATAGACTGTGTGTTCTCCATTTCTCCACAGGGTTCACACAGGGCGCACTGCTTGTCCTTTATTGTATTATGATTATCGACAAACACAAAGTAACTTATAACTTACTAAATTACTAAGTAAATTATAACACACAGTTTTACTGTTCATGTATTTTATTTAGCACACTAAGTAAACTTACAAAGTGCAGGGGGAAAACCTAAGTGAACCCTTGAATTTAAAAGTTTTAGATCCGATCAATCAACAGCAATCACGTCCACTGTAGCTGCAAAAAAGATTTGCGCAATGTAGAGGAAGAATTTTGGAATACTCCAAATGTGTTTCAGTTCATGAAAATTTCTGAGACGCCTTGCATGTACAGTCCTTCTCAGGTCATGTCACAGCATCTCAATAGGGTTACGGTCAGGACTTTGACTATTCCAAAACACAACTTGTCTTTATTTTTATCCATTGATTTACCTAGAGTGGTCTTAAGAGACCCACTCCTAGAGAGTGTACTAATAGTCCCAAACTTTCTATATTTACATATAGATGTATACCCAGGTCTTTAGCAATGCTTTTGTATTCTTTTCCAGCTTCACGTATCATTCATGTTTCAAGGTCTTCTGAAAGTTGTTGAGGAGAACAGATTTGTAAGTAACCAAGCTTTGTATGCCTTTATTTAATAGGCAAAGCACCCATAAAACAAACACTTCAAATGTTATGTTCTTTTGTCAATTAAAGCTGGCAGAAGTCAGTAACACAGAGGTTCACTTACTTTTTCCCCACATATGGTGGAAGTTTACTCAAAATTACAAAATTTGTACGCTTTTTTGAGCATCTACACCGCTCTTTCCACCTTCTTAAAAAGTGGACAGGGATTAACGGAAGTAGGCAAAACCACTGTGGCCTGACAACACATTTACTGTCAATTACTCTAGAAAGCTGGAATAATTTGTAACGGAAATGTATGCCCGATCCTAGCTGGTTTAGATTTTAGTTTGTGGCACATGGACTAAAGAGGCAATACATTTTTTAAGAGGCGGGTACCGCTTAATAGATTGGTTACATCCTACTCCAGCAGACGTTTTTACTAAGGTTACTTTCACACTTGCATTGTTAATTCTGTTATTGTGATCCGGCAGAGGATCTCAATACTGGAATTAAACAGATCAGTTTTGATTTTGCACATGAGGATGTATCTGTTCCGTTAGGATGCAGTTGTGTCAAATGAAAACGAAAAAAAAAACAAAAACAGATTTGTCACTAAATCCATTGAAAGTCAATGGGTGACGGATCAGTTTTTTAGGCTCCCATCATTGACTTACATTGTTTTCAGTACTGGATACATTTTTTTCTGTTTTTATGACCGGACCCAAAACCGCAGCTTGCAGCGGTTTTGTATCCAGTCACAAAACGGAATGACGATGGAACAGAAGACATCCTGATGCATCCTGAACAGATCTCTTTCCATTCAGAATGCACGAGGACCAAACGGAAACATTTTTTCCGGTATCGAGTTCCTCATCTCAATACCGGAAATCAACAAAGCAAGTGTGAAAGTAGCCTAAAACTGGCCTGTGTAATGCTAGTCTTTAATAAATGGCCCCCAATGTGTAAGTAAAAGAAGGTTACAACTATTTGTGTGTTATTTAATTAAATTGTGCCTGTCTATAATTGGCATTTAGGCAACACTTGGATCAAAGTTTATTAGTAAGATAGTTTTTCACTTATTTTGCAGCTGTATTTGTATATTATATTAAATGAATGGTTATTGCATAGTATGCATTTTTGTACATGGTCTAGCAAGTGTGGTCTCACACTGGCACCCATGTTTGCTTTGTTCTCCTGATGATTGTTCCGGTATAAAGGAAATGGCAGGCGTAAAAGGTCAGTAATGAAAGCGGATGAACAGACTGTTGCTATTTCTGCAAATATTGTAAACCAATTTGTTCTGCAGCTTGAAGGGCCACAAGGCACAGAGCTAGGAGATAAGCGTGTGTCGGTAGTCATGCTATTTGTTATGTGCACTATAATTTGTAGTTGTTTTTACTCTTGTAATTCATTGTAAAATCTAGTAGCAATTAAGAGACAATTAGCAGCGTTGTCATTAGGGTAATGTTCCCAAGGACTGCTCTATGGCTGCAATATAATGCTGACTTAAAGAAGAACTCCCGCAAAAATTTTTATTCTCTGACCTGTTAGAAAGGTGCATGATATAATCTATAGTGATAGTCACTGATAAGAAAATGACAGTTTCTGTGAGTAAAAACCACTCTTCTTATTGTAGCTGGGTCATGTGACCAACTCCCTGACCTCCAACTGACCCAGGACAGAAAGCCAGTAACTGCTCTATTCATTCCTATGGGAGCCTCACTTTCAGTCTCATAGGAATACATAGAGAATTAGACTTCCTGTCCACACATAAGTCTATGTGTGAGTTGGTGGGTCTAATTGCTGGTCACATGACACAGATAAGAAACTTTAGGATGATAGAAGTCAAAAATTCAGACACTGGTAAGAAAATGACATTCACTGCAGATTACATCATGTACATTTCTAGCAGGACATGGAATAAAATTTTTGTTGGAAGTTCTTCTTTAAAGATGATTTATCCCACATGCTAGCTATACGGATGACAGACTACTGTTGTGCCTGTGGATGGACATGTATGCACTAACCTTTGGCCGAGGTACTCCCCTATGGCAGCTTTGCTGAGTCCTGCACCATTATATAAGAAGCTGGCTATTTGTTCTGGCTCTTTTTCCACAAACTTCTTTGTAATTAGCAATTGAATTCCCTGGAGGCCATACATTAGAAATAATACATTTAATGACATTTGCATTGCATAGTAATAAGGCATCTACTAACCGCTACGGCCATATTAAGTGGAAGTATTACAAATATAATTTAACAAAAGCATCTAAAAGGGTAAAACCATCTTTCCATGGCAATTACCTCCTGCTTAATGTATTCAGTGCGAGTGTTGGCTTCTTGGATGTAGCTGTGCCCCATTAGGCAACCATTCTATTATCAGAGACTTTAGCTTAGCTGTATTGCTTTTTGGTATTGTAGGCAGGGGCGTAGCTATAGGGGTGCAGAGGTAGCAGTCGACACTAGGCCCACAAGCCTGAGGGGACCAAAAGACCCTTGTGGTGCATAAGAAGACACCAATTATAGAAAATGTATGCTGGTCAAGTTATACATCTGGCTGGAGGATCAAGAATTTGGCATGGGGGGGGGGGATTTCAATTTTTGCCTCATGCCTTCCCCTGGCCACAAAGCACTGAGGGAAAGGTGGGCCCAAGCTGAACTCTTGCACCAGGGGCCACCAGCCTTTAGCTAGGCCCCTGATTGTAGGGATAATGGAACAAGCTCTCTTGGTGCTCACGGCAGGGGATTCAGAATGAACCCCTGCAACCCCACCTTTGGCGTCCACTCTCTGTGGTAGGTTCTGTTTCCTCACCAGAGAACACATCCTCTTAGTAAAAGGGAATCAATCACTGAACCTCAGAACCTAAAGCATTATCTGCTACTTGCTTTGGACAACTGCCTAATATGCCTACCCATTGTCCTGCATTTGTTATCCAGTCCTCACTAGAGGCTCAAACTGCTTCACAGATCCTGGCATTCCCCTTTAAGAGGAGACAATAATATCCAGTTTATTACATATTCTATTCTAATATGCACTTTGGTTTCTATGTTCTTAAAGGAGCTTTTAGTGCACTTTTGTTTTAAAACTTTCAATCCCTGCCACCTGTTGAAAAATGACACTTATTCCCTGTCACTGTGTCCCTGGGTCCCTGTCTTCCTTCTGTGGAAGTTCTGGAAGGTTGGATAGGGGTCAAGTGCATTGCTACAGGCAATGACTGGCCTCAGTGTTGACAGGGTCCTCAAAATGTAGCACTCAGTACACCAAGATTACAAATGTAAATTGTAATTTACTATAATCTTGATTGCTATTGCTGTTGGTCAGAGGTGGACTGGGAACTTAAAGTGTCCCTGGAAAAAAACTAAAATTGACCCCACATTGTAGGCAGGTCCAAATTGACAGAAGGTGGGGCCACACAAGAAGGCAGGGACAACAGATAGAAAAGGTGTGGCCAGCAGAACCAAATACCACAGTGAAGCACAAATACTGCTTCTTCAAAACCAAATAGCACAGTGCCGCACAAAATACTGCTGTCCGTGCTACAGTGTGAAATGGTATCATCGTCCTGAATTTAGTTGAATTCAGGAAGGGCACTTGAAGCCGCTGGTCAGGTGCCTAAGTGCCTGATGCTCCTACATTAATTCTGAGAGCATCAGATGCTTTCTGTACCTGTCTGTCAGCCATGAGGAGGACTTGGTTGGCCCCCTGGGTCTATGGTCAGTCCACCCTTGCTGTTGGTCCTTAGTTTATGAAACCGTATTGCACAATGGTCCCAGTTTTCAGAAGATGTGATTGTGAGTTGTGACCAATGTTTCAGTATGTTTTACTCACTTTTTCTAGATTGTGACAATGTTGTACTCCCTTTATTAAAAGTCTAAAAAAACAAAACTCCTAAGCCCCCCCTAGTGGTGCCTGCAGGCCACAAAAATATTGTCATTCAACTCTATATCTATCCAGGGGGTTTGGAGCTCTACATAGGAAATGGGAAACTATGACAGCTATAAAGATGTATTTCCAAATGAATAAAGTTAACTAATAAATTAAAATGCATAACATTTTGGACCTACTTTAAAACAATATTATTAAAAGGTGGATATTCACTTTACGTGTAGTGTACTACAGAGTTTACAGCAATTCCTTACAAATTTCAGTACCACCATAATAAATCTGACAGGCTTTGGGCTACTCTATCTTGCTGTGGAGTCTTACAGTAGTCTCAATACTGCAAGCTACTGTAAGTACAACCATTCACTCTTAGTAATACGAAAAACATAAAATAAAATCATATATAAAGCATAAAGAAATCTGAATTAAGCAGCATAGGAAGGATTTACAATGGACTACCAACACACTTTAATTTGTTCCAATAGCTCATCTCTGGTGGATGAAGTGATCTTGGCCTCCTTTGTGTGACCCATTGTGTTTCCTGATGAAAAAAAAGACAAATCATGGATTTAGAAATAATGAAAATACTTGTAGAAATGACCCAAAGATCAGCAAACGTTTTATGTTATCATGCATCCTTATAGAAGACATAAGGGTGGAAGCTTATTAGGACTGTTAATATGCAGTATGAGTATTAGTCCAGGGATGCTCAACCTGCGGCCCTCCAGCTGTTGCAAAACTACAATTCCCAGCATGCCCTAATAGCTGTCCAGGCATACTGGGAGTTGTAGTTTTGCAACAGCTGGAGGGCCGCAGGTTGGGCATCCCTGTATTAGATCCTTCTCACCAATGACTGACTGCTATCTTACCTGCATGTACTGTATACGCTGAAGCTTTCAAGCACCAGTGAGAGAGGGAGCACTGCATGATGCCACATATACTTCATCACACCCATTGATTGTCAGAAATTGGGTTTGTTCAAGCAGAATAGGACAATTCTGTTTTGCATGAGTACAGCCAGGGCTGTTTGGCTACAGAAGGGGTCCAATTCTATGGGCTCTTTGTCAGGCTAGAAGACAGCTAGAAGAACAACATTGACTTTAAAACAAGACCAAGTGCTGGTTGAAGTGAAAGCTCCATGCACTGTATTTGCAGCTCTTACTTTAGTCTGTGTGGAGGTGAATAAAAAAGGCTGGAGGGGGATGAGCAGGAAGAATGTGGTGAGAGAGAAGGAGAAGCACTATAGTAAGAAGCTCCCTCCACTATAAGTTTGATGGAGCAGTGTGGTTCTGGCGGTGACTTCCTGGGACAGAGCAACACCAAACAGCTGATCGTGGGGGTTCAGGGTGTCAGACTCTCAATGATCAGTTAGTCATGGCCAATCCTGAGGATAAGCCATCATTTAGTAAATGCTGGGCACCCCCTTGAAATGTCACACTTGCCGATGCTGTGGTCCTCATCATCTTGATTCAGCCTCCTGTTGTAACCAGGCTCGCTTCTGCCATGAGGTGAGATGAGCATCTCGCCTCAGGCAGCAGTCAACCTACCTCTGAGGGGTGTGGTGGTTTACAGCGGGATAAAGGAGCTTTTGGCTCCCGTCTCCGTCGTTCAACTTAATAGGCCGAACAGTGCTAGGCCTAAAGCCTATAAGGCTGTAGAATAGTGTAGGAGATGACATCACCTCAACCCCCTGTGCCAGGTCTCAAGCAGCACAACGTGGTCATTAAATCCTGTATCTTGAAGCAGGCCTTCCTGGTCACATCATCGGGCCACCAGTGACCGGGTGCAGGAGGTCGCAATGATGCCATCACAATCGTCTGGGCACGGCAACTCAGGCCACAAGCGCTTAGAAACCTGTGGCCTGCATCACAGACAGCATCGGAGAACAGGACACAGGTGAGAATTTTTTATTTATTTCGTTTTAATGTATATGTTGGCACTAGTGGGTGCATTAGAGGGGTGGAGGGAGCATTACATATATGAGGGCATTATGCTACATGGGGAGAGCAATATATATATATATATATATATATATATATATATATGGGCATTGTACTACAGGCGGACTACAGGGGGGAAGGCATTATATATACTATCATTTCAGGCAGCAGAAAGGCTAGTATCAACCGTGGCTCCTACAACAGATGAAAGGTGATAAACACACTAGGTTAAATTGTATGATGGCTTAAGGCTGTATTACACCAGCTAATTGTCGGGCAAATCATCATTGACAAGCATTCATAGGAACCCTCATTGGCGATGATCTGTCTGTATAATACTGCCGCAGATTACCTGATGAAAGAGGAAATGCTTGTTCTTTGCAATCTCTCAGCAATCTTTCAGCAAGTTTAAAAATCATTGCTTGCCAGCGGCAGATTGTGCCGTCTAATTACGGTCAGCTTCTGGCAAATAATGATTCAGTATGGGGACAAGTGATGGCATTAGTGATCGCTCCTCCCCATACTGTAGAGGAGATCTGTATGTAATAGCAGCAGTATCCTCCACTGACATGCAGCCAATTGCTGGGAAGGAATGCTTCCTTCCCAACAATAGACTGACTGATCAACTGATGTAACACTGCCCTTAGCGTTAAGGATAAGGAAGGTGAAACTAGAAGATTTGAGCCATCAGTAGCATCTTATCACTAGTTGGAGAGTGATTTGGTAAGTTAAGCTATATCAATCCAATTATCACCCTTTTTGGACGTATAGCGTATAGCGGAGTACAGTGAACATTTCAAGATTTCAGCTGTCATAGCACCTTCGTAGTATCAGTGACAGAAGCTCCAACCAAAATGCAGCATGCCCTACTAATGTTTGTTTTTATAACATCTGAACATTGTATCACAAAATATCCTGGAGGTCTCCTATTTTTTTAGATGTTTATGTTCCATTTCCGACTGTGTGAGGATGCCAAGAACTTAATAGGTACACTAGGTAACAAAATTACAGAGACCTTGTGAGTTACTGTATTATAGTCCAAACTGGTGTAAGGTCTAAAAAGGGTTCAAAGGCATAACACTGTCACACATCACACACACATCACACACACACACCTTTAGGTTCCACTTCTCCTTTGGTTTAAACTATTGACCTAATCTGCAGTGTGAAATGTAAACAGGGCTTAAAGGGGTATTACAGGATTTGATCCCTTTTAAATCCTTCTAGTGTGCTTCCCTAACAGCATATGACCCAGTAGCGGGATAAATCACTGCTAAGGCCAGTTATTGGCTGCAGTGGCGAATGTGACCATGTCTGTACCCTGGCCAAAATCAAATAAGCCAGAGAACAGACTGAAGGAGCCATTTAAGGCACTTTAAGGCGACAGATCTTTACACATCATCTGCCCTTTATAAGAACAATAGAAATAAGACTTAATCCCTACTTAACCAATGAGGTTATGACTAAAGAATTTAATTTAAGAATCTTATGGACAAACTGATGTTTGTCAAATTTCTGGACAAATAAAATGAGGTTGACTTGTGATGGACTGTGGATGCAAACTCTCAAAACTACATCCAATTTCTAAAACACACAGTCAGCAGCTTTTTATTATCATTTCTGCAGGTGAATACCCCAAGTATTCAGTTGCTTGGTTGGACATAAGAGGTTTCTGAGACCTGTTCCTCCCTTAAAGGAGTTGTCTCATTTTTCCGTTTCCATAGGACTGTGCTGACCAGGTGAGGCGGAGTGATGGAAACAGCTGAGTCACCAGCACTCCATTCTTTCCATAACTTGCAGGGCATGGGAGCTACACAAACAGTGTAGCACAGTGGGCTACACTACTTCTATAACTCGTGAGTGAAGGAAACAGCAGACCGTGAGCCACTCAGCCATTTTTGTAACTCCGACCACCTGTGAGGCCAATGCTTGCTCCCATGATCTCACCATGGAAATGGCATGATGGGACAATCCGTTTAATTCAAAACTGGCCGAGACTTTATAGGCCAGGTCAGAAGGAATGTAACTATTTTGAGCAGAATAATACACTGCATCACAAAATGTAAGCTTGGCCTAACGTAAACCATGAGTGTAAAACTTGTGCGCTCCAAGATCTTAAAGGATATGGATACCTTTGTGGAAATTTTTTTTTATGATTGCATTTTAGTAATTTATGCTTAAAAATATTTTTTCTGTTGGTCTTTATTAAAAATGCTCAGCTGTTTTTTTAAATACAAGGGTTAAAAAAAATCACTCACTTCTTCATCACTTCAAAGTCCTGTCAGCTGATAGCTCATGGGAAGCCTTATCTCTGATCTCCTGACTTCATAAACAGTCATGTAAGCCTTATTTTTATCAGTTTGAGCTATAATGAATGTGCATGAGGTCAGGAGATCAAAGATAAGACTTCACATGAGCCGTCAGCTGACAGGACTGAGAAGTGATGAAGAAGTGACTGATTTTTTTTTAACCCTTGTATTTAAAAAAACAGCTGAGCATTTTTAATGAAGACCAACTGAAAAGGGGGATTTTTAGCCCAAAATGAATAAAATGCAATCATAAACAAAATTGCCCCAAAAGTTTCCATAGCCTTTAATTTAATTTCAATTAAACAATCCCAAAACAGCACGCTTCCCTGTGAGAGTCTATTTTCATTTCCTTATATTACTGCTGTTGATAGCAGATTTCAGAACCTTGATCAGGGCCAAGCAATGCTATTACAAAAACCATCTAAAGTACAAATTCAGTTGTATGTGTGGTGCATTGAGGTATTTATTACAAAATAAGGAAGTGTCTGAGCCCATTTGCTATTAAAAGCATTCCACATTTTTATGTGTCCCAAGTGACTTGTAACCACGCAGAGAACAATGGCAAGGACAATACCGATCAACAGCGAACAACAATTCCACCATATGGAGAATGTCTAAAATTAATTCACTGCTTCTACATGCACGTTAATCGTACAATACTAGAATGCTGTATTTCGCAGCCTGTTTTTTTTTTAACTCATGGCCTAGAAGCAGACTGTCTGTTCAAAGCTTGCAGAGAATGAGTTTCTTTCTGGCTTTTGTGCTTTTTATCAACACAATGATGCAATCAGACAGCACTAGGTAGGGGTTTGGGGACAGCAGTAAAACATAACTTTTGTGGAGCTTTTATCATCAGGAGTAGTGTGTATATGAACTTTTATTCTGCCAGATTCTGCCCCTGCAAGTGCACTGGAGGTAGAACATCAGTGTAAAGAGCTATCTGCATTGAGTCACTTCCCACTCCTCCTTCTGCTCTGAGTAACAGATGTAGTGGTCTCCTAGCTGGATGCTACAGCAGTATAGAGGGAAGGGGATGTGAAGCAGCTCAATGAAAAGTGTAAGAGCAGTTCACAGTGAAGCATTGCCCCTAGTGCACTTGCAGGAGCAGAATCTGGCAGAATAAATGTTCATAGTCACACTACTGCTGACATTAAAAGCTCTGCAAATGGCAAGTTTGTCCTACTCTCCCTGTGAGCACATTAGCATGTCAAAACTGCTGACAGACTCCCTTTAAAGCAGACAGTACCAATGACATAAGCATGTTATTAAAATGGAAGTATAAATACAGGAATCTCGGATAGCACATCTTAAAAAAGCTACAAAGAATTGCAAAGAATACAGGGAATTACAAAGCATTGGCCTAACGCAGTATACAGTGTATTGCATTGTACGGAAGCAAAGGAAATCACAGAGGAGGAAATCATGCAAGGAAATGGGTTAATTTAGAAACGTGCGTATAGTGAACACCCAAGGGATCAATTAAATTCACATTAAAAAAAAAAAAAAAAAAAAAAAAAAAAAAAGAGGCATTATGCTCTGTCTAAAGTAAGTTCCACCTTCCACCTTTAAGAGTGTATCTTTAGCAACATGAAGAAGATTTGTTTGTAGTCTGTTACCATAGAGACACATAGGTCTGCACTGGGGCTGTATACATGACATTTTTAGTCAATAGTACCACTAAAGTTGCTCCCTTTTTCCATTTTAAATGTGTTGGAGCAATTTAGAAATTGGCTGTGAAGTTGAACACATTTGCATTCCATCTGAAACCAGAGTAAATCTTCAAACACTGTTACAGTAGCATCTTGGTCATACAACAAATTTACTGATAGTTTATGTATACTGTAGTGAGCTGATCCACATCCTGTCTGTATGTTTGCTCTTTGTATGGCAAGGTAAGTTATCTTGCCTACCAGGGGTGCACCTAGCCTTTCTGCTGCCTGGGGCGAAAACTGAAACAGCACCCCCCAATGCCATTTTCTTAACCCAACCCCTCACAATGAAAGCACTCATTTCCCATGGCCATACTTCTGCCCCCCTCTTGCCCCTACCTGGTGCTGCCTGAGGTGATCGCCTCACCTGGTCTCATTGGTGGTGCACCCCTGTTGCCTACTCATCAGCACCTGAGGACCAAATATTCAACAAGAGTACTGGAGCATAAGACCTGTTAGTTGAGCAATCTATCTATGTATTCCTGGAAATTGCTTTTTAATGCTAGGGCAAAAATTGCATGTGATATAGTGCAAACCTCATAAGTGTATTTAGACTACAATCTCATGTTAGTGTCACAATGGTCAATGCATCTCTCAAATGAGCGTCCTTGGAAATTCAAATGTTATGGGTAAGGCACAACATAACATAAAACTCATGGAAAAATGTGTAGAGTACAAAAAAAACCACGGAGCAGAAAGCGCAATAAATCTCAGAGCAAGGAACTTGCAAAATTTTAGGGTTGGTGATGTGGGTAAAGGCTAAAAGAGAAGATCCACATTGGAGCCACTTTTCGGAATATACCAGATTACTGCTCAGAAAACAATTCCGTAAATATAAATCTATTGAAAACAGTGATACAGTCACCTGTATATCTGTCGAAAAAACCCACCGCCTAACTGATTCTACCTTGGCAGGATACAAATAATTTTCCACCTAAAGCCTGCCTCTATAGTCTGATCATATTGAATCCATAAGGAATTAGAATTTTTTTTATTTTATTTGTCACAATATATTATGCAATTGCCTATTAAAGGGGTTGTGTCATCCCACACTTTGAAAGCATTTCAGTAGGATAAGCCATCAAAGTCAGATAGATGAGGGTCCCACCATTGAGACCCGCACCTATCTCCAGAATGGGCCACCAAAAGTGGAGGAGAGCGCACAACGCATGTGCAGTGGGCTCTCGATTAATTTCTACGGGAATTTTGAAAATAGATGAGCGAGAGCACTCTGCTATTTTCAGAAGTCCCATAGAAATGATGGAGAGCACACTTTGCAAGTGTGGCCTTTGGTCCTTTCACTTATATGGGACTGTTCTCAGCCAGCCAGCTAGCTCTTGGCTATTCTCGGCAGTTCCACAGAAATTAATGGAGGGTGGCTGCATATGCGTGGCTGGTCTCCTCTCACTTGGGGGGTCTTCAGACAGATGTAGGTCCTAGATGTGGAACCAGCACCTATCTGACATTGGTGACATATCCTAGCAATATGCCACCAATGTCTAAGATAAGACAACCCCTTTAAGGGCTCATGCACATAGCCGTTGCCATTTTGGGGTCCCCATACCGTGGATCCACAAAATATGGATATCAGCCATGCACCTCCAGTACTTTCAGATGGCCATATTGTATGAATTCCTATTGTCCTCAAAACAGCCAAGAATAGGAAATGTTCTATAATTTGTGGAATGGCCCCATAGAAATGAATGGGTACATGTGTGATCCACAAAAACTGCAGATCGGATGCGGACTTAATATGTTGTCATGTGCGTGAACCCTTAATTAAAATTAGTCAACTTAATTCTCAGACTATAAAACAGTACACAACAACAACACCACCAAAAAGTTATTGCCTGTAGTAGTAAATAAGTATGTACTTACCATTTTCATGGTCCTCCATTAAAAGTTGTACCCCTCTTTCTTTAGTTGGCGACTCTGATGATAACATTAAATATCTTGCTGTGTCTCTGCTCCCCATCTAATATAACGTTTTTCACTTTTTTTTACTCTTCGTACCAAGACTCTTAGTTGCTGGTTACTGCTAATTCTCCATTCGGTCTTGCCTATGGTTGTGTTTTTTCTCTTTTGATCTATTGATCCAGTATGTCTGTATCTTTTCTTTTCATGATTAAATGACTTCTCTGTTTCTTTGCATTATAATGACGGATCCATGCTTCCTGTGCATCTCACTGCTTGCATTATTTGCTTTCTACTCCTTCTGTAATCTGCTTGCACAATGTACCATTAAGTCACCACTTGTCCTATGTCCTGCACTGCAACATACTACAGTGACTTTAAATGTAATCCCGTCACAACGTCTATGCACACATAAACTGGTGACAAAGTAAGATCCTAAGAACAGGAAGAGGACAGGCACATTGCGGTTAGTGCTGTGCTTGATGAAGTCACACTTCCTAACCCTGCCTCACCATCACCTAAGCTACATACACAGATTGTTCATTCACAAGCTAGTAATATGTTGCACCCTGGTCCAGTCGGTGCTTCCTGTTGTTTCTCTTTCTAAGATTTTGTAAAGATACCTTTTCTGTGTCCAGATCTGCTCACCTCTCCCTTTAATCCTTTCCTATCTCTTTGTCTCTATCAAGCCCACCCCTCCCTGCAAGTTCCTCTATCTGCAACCACAAGTTCTCTAAAAGCAGATGTTTTTCTATATTAATTATGCTTCCTGCAAGATCTTTTTGTATGTTAGTTACGTCTATTATGTGAGAAGAAGGTAGAGGCTAGAAATGTGTCAACTAGAGATGAACTAACCTTTCGAGATTCGGTTCATTTCAGGCTTGTTGAATTTTTCCAAAAGTTTGGTTTGGACCCAAATCAATTCTACCCTAACCAAAGTTGCTCCAATTGCCCTGAAAATTGCTAGATAATTCACTTTAGTCTCCTAGGACTCAACATTTTAGGAAAAGATGTTATCTCTTTTTTTGTTAATTTTTTATGAATTTTTGCATTTTCTCTTACGCCCCCCCCAAACTTTTTCAATGCAATGACAACAATAGCAAATAATGTCTGACATTGACATACATAGCAATGAGTAAACACATGATTGGCAGTGTTAACAAACAGCATGTTTAAAAACACACCGTGTGGTAATATGTTAGGCTTTTTCAGATTCCAAAGCTTCAAAAAATTGTCCTTTTTGGGAGGAAGGTGGTGTTTAAACATACAGCGTTATGAGAAAAAAACAAAACATTGGCTTGTTGGGGGACCAAGTGTCCAAAAATGATGCCTTAACGGGAGCAGAATGCTTGTCCAGGTGATAATTGTCAGTAGAAAGAGTGGCTAGTTCTGAAAAAGCCTAGAAAAATTTCTCCCTTTTAATTGGAAGCAAAAGTGTTGATGTGGAAAGGGTAGGGTAATTGTGCCATGTCGCCGCAACAGTAGCGGCAGCAGTAGCAGCATAGCATGGAACATACAAGACAGTAGGTTGGCTGTTTAGAGGTAGTAGTAGTGGAGGCTATGAATGGTTAATTGTGGTGGCAGTAGGGGATTAGCAGCAAGGAGCAGCAAATGCGTCACTGGTGGTATTAGCAGCCATATGGTATGGAACATGTTGGCAGTCAGTGGCAGTGGCATGATGGCAGCACTGGCAGAAGTAGCCATACGATATTGAACATGATGGTAGGAAGGCAGACAGCAGTAGTGACATGATGGCAGCAGCAGTAGCCATACAGTACAGAACATGATGGTAAGCAGGCAACATGATGGTAAGCAGGCAGACAGCAGCAAGTGGCAAGATGGTGCAAGGCCAGATCTATTCATCTAGCTCAGCCAGAGGAGTGTGAACATACTCCTGGATCCATGCCATTCAATTTGACAAAAGTGTTGTTTTTGACACTGGTGGAGGACAACTTGGTTTGTTTGGGTGTCACCACTCCCCTTGTGGCACTAAAAACCCTCTCTTAGATGACATTGGAAGCTGTACAAATAAGAAGATAGAGAGAACATACTGGGCCAGTTTGGGCCACTGTTCCAGACTGCCTGCCTAGAGGTATATGGAGTCAGGGAACATGGTATGTGTCGGGGAAAGGCCACAGTCATTTAGAGAACAAGACAATTCTAAAAAATTTGTTTGATAAATAAAATGGACAGCTGACCAGAAGAACAAATATACAGATACAGCAGAATAAAATTATGGTGAAGTCATGTAAATGCGCCACATTTCCACATTGATGAAACAAGTTTTGGCTGGTAGCATGGCAGTTCAATTGAGTAGTAACTAGCAATTTGAGCTGGCTGCTGCAGCTTCTGCTACTTGTAGCAGAGACAGCTAGAAAAAAGTGATTAAATTTGGGTGAAGGCATGGAAATTTTTTTTTTGACTGGGCCAGAACCCCCAAAAAATTAAGTTTAGGCAAAGGCTCAGAGGTGCACCAAATTTGCGAAACAACGAGAGTCGGATTTCCCACGATGGAGGACAAGGAAGAGGAGGAATCCAAACATGAGGAAAAGCAGCTGCTGATGATGAAAAGGACTCTGTACTGTTTGGGGATGGCTAGGGTGGTTGCCACAAAGAAAACCAGAAAATGGAGGACAGACTTGTTCTGAATCTGAATGCTGGCCACTTCTATTTTCTCACAGATGATGACCCCTCACATGCTGCAATAAAACTCTGGTATTTATGTTTTTGTTTGAACGTCCAAGGCTTATTTTAATCCTGCATATCTTGCACACGGCTGTGGTTTTGTGTGATGGCACAAGAAATAACTGTCAGGAGCTACAGGCAGCCGAGCTTGGCCTAGGTCTGGGATGTTTTCAGCCTGCATCCACAGTAGTAGCAAAATCACCAGTTCCCGAGCTGATCACAATAGCAGCAGATCTGGCCCTGCCCATTCTTTTTAAAGGTTTTGGCCTTATGTTGCCTCCACTCTTTATTGCCACCATGGCCAGCACCCTTCTCCTCTAACCCCCCCCCCTACACACACACACACACCAGAACTACGATCTGGCTACAAGGTCCTGTCCAACACACAATCATCATCGGAGTCCAGATTCTCCCGACCACTATTATCAGACTGTGATATCTCATGGTGGGCTCCTTAATCATCTTCCTGATGGCTTCTGTATTTGCTGAAAGTGCCAATGTAACTGCCACTGCCTCTAATTCTATCACAATGGCTACAAGTGTCACTACTACTACCACAAACACAGCTCCTCAGGGCAATCCAAACACTGACTGCTTACACGTCATCAACAAGGAGTAGAACCAGTAAAAGGGTACAATAGGAGAGTTTACAGCATGGGTAATAAGAGCAATTCTACTACATTTTGCTGCACTAATTGGCGATCCAAATTGCAGTTATTCTGCTGCTTTTAGGTTGTTTGCACTATATGATACATCGCTAATTCCAGCAAACCTTGTTTGTGATTGGGGTGCAAGTGCTGTGTAATACAGCCATTTATGGGGTGTATTAGTAGGGAGGATACACACATCCTATTAGCCATTCTGCGTTTTACATTGTTTTACTTTTTTTTTTTTTTGAGGGGGGGTGTAGTAATAGGAATAAAAAGAAAAAATATATGTCATAATTGCAGTTCAGCGGTGAAGTTACATTGTACTACAGACATTTACGTGGTGTATTAAAAGGAAATATACATACATCCCATTAGCCGTTCTGCGGTGAATTGTGATTGTTATATTTCTTTATTTGGGGTGTAGTAATAGGAAAAAGAATATATCTTAACTGCTGTTCTGCGGTGAAGTTACATTGTACTACAGCCATTTACATGATTATTAAAAGGAAATATACAAGAGTCCCATTAGCCATTCTGCAGTGAATTGTGATTGTTATATTTCTTTTTTTAGGGTGTAGCAATAGGAAAAAGAATACGTCTTAATTGCCATTCTGTGGTGAATTGTCATTGATAAATCCCCCCCTCCCCCCCAAAAAAAAAAACCCCAAAAAAAAACAATCACAATTCAATGCAGAACAGCAATTAAGACATATTATTTTTCCTATTACTACACCCCCCCAAAAAAAAATATATAACAATCACAGTTCACGGCAGAATGGCTAGTGGGACGTACGTATATTTCCTTTTAATACACCAACTAATTGCCTGTAGTACAATGTGACTTCACCGCTGAATGGCAATTAAGACAAAATATGTCTTAATTAACTGTGTCTTTGGTGGGTATCATTTTAATTTTAATATAATTCTTTTATCATACAGACAGACAGGTGACAGGCCCTTCAAGGTAAGGGCAGTGGCCAAAATGTTTCTGGAGCAGGCAGCAGAAGAAGGGGGTGGCAGCAGAAGTCACAGCGAGAGGCCTGAACTCCCACTGTCATCTAGCGGTCATGTCTTGACCAGCAACCCAGTGGTGCTTGAATGGTTGACCCGGTCTTCAACTTTGTCGCAATGACATCAGACAACCCCAGCCAAGAGTAGATGGATTCCTCTGACATGAGGCTTAGTTGGCATGGCCCAGGAGCAGGCCCTGTGCCCCCACCAGTCCTGAACCTTCCTCTGTTATTTTCAGTTCCCTTAGCGCGAGAAGTATTATATGCCGTAGGCTTGGCTCCACTTTTCAGCTAGTGCAGCGTCCCACTAACAGTGGTTCACTTTAAACTGTAATGTCATTTTGCATATTGCATATTGTGTATTTGGTAAGGCTATCCATCTAGGCTGATGTAGTTATACTCCTCACCTCTAGATGGAGCTAGTCCATTCTGCTACCACCCCTCTGTACAGAGGAGGGTGAAGTTGGTAGTTAGTAAGAGGAGTGTGAGTCAGCAAGCCACAGGGGAAGGAAGCAAGTCCAGCACCTCTTCATTTTGATCAAATGCCACTGGAAAACCCAGCCAGTGAAACCAGTATTCAGACTGCAGCCAGAACAAAGTGCTACCAAGTGGTACACCAGGTGGAGGTAATCCATATTTCAGTTGTTTTGGACTCTATCATTTACAAGTTCCCAGGAGAAGCTCCACAGCCCTTGAGGAAACTGCCGGTTGATAAAGTGCACTATTATCCCTAAATCCGAATCACACATTACCTATCAGGAGTGTGAACTGAATACCCAAATTTTACCCAAGCTTGGCTGTTATCCTAGAGACTATTTATATACGTATTGCAAGTTAGAGATCCAGCCTACTTGGAAAGCTTGCCATTCCAAAGTATTTGGTCAACTATCCCTGTGTGCATTATCTGTACCAACAAGGAGGACTCAGTAATCTAGTAAACAGTTCCTTGTTCATCCCAAAACTGCCTCCTCATCATTACTAAGGGTGTGTCTACCTAAAGACACTGGCGTCACGAAATAACCAGTACCCAGCCGTCCGACACGGTCAAAATCAACACCAAGGGCACCTCAACTGACCATCCTGGAGTCCTGCGTACGGAGTGTGCCCCGAGGGAAGTCGTGTCCACCCTCCACACAACTGCACACTGGCCCAGGGAAGATTCAACTAACCGTGAGTAAAACCACTGGCTACACCGTGTACACTGTGACAAATTCCCTAAACTCACACACCTCCCTGTGGCTGGTGGCTGCATGAGGACAAGCTACTAGAGGACAGTCAGCAGCTACTGCCCAGCCAAGATCTGGAGACATCCGCTGCTTCCTCCGGTAGGCAGGCAAGTAGTGATGATGAGAGTCGCATGGCAGCAGGTTTTGCGAGCGGTCAGGCTCCTGGCCCTGAAACGGTTGAGGGGGACATCAGTGACAAGCAGATAGTAGCCTATGATGATGTGGTAGCCGATCGCACTTGGGAGCTGGGTTAAGAAGGGGCTTCATCATCATCAGAAGTGGGTGGCAGCTTGCACTTGAGGCAGCAGCTGAGCCAGCAGGGTTATAGCGTGTCTGTGAGTTAACAGGGTCGGCCCAGAAAGTAGCAGTACAAGGGTTCACGGAGGCAGTGGTAGCAGGCATTCAGTGCAGAGTGTTGGGGAGAAAATGGCATACTCAGTGGTGTGGCAATTTTTTGTTAGGCCGCTGGAGGAGGTGAACATGGCCATTTGCCGAACTTGTGGGCAGAAGGTGAAGCGTGGCCAGGGTGCCAATGTTGGCACCATGGCCCTGCGTCAACACATGCAGTGTCACCATAAAGTGGCCTGGGAGAATCGTGGCTCCGATGTGGTGGTCCAGGCTGCAGCAGCAACCGCTGCATCACCCAGTGGCACACACGCAATTTCATGCAGTCAAGGCTTCACCGCCTGAACTGAAGGGATCTGTCTGTCCTTACCATCATCTGCTGGTCCTGATGTTCCTGCTCCTCCTTGTCAGTCATTCCCTCAGCAATCGATCACCAAAGCGATGCCAAGAGACAACAGTATGCGTGCACTCACGGCGCAGAAGCTGAACATGCTCCTGGTCAAGTTGCTGGTGCAGCAGTCCCTCCCTTTCAAAGTGGTGGACTCTGCAACTTTCAGAGAACTGATGGCTTGTGCCAAGCCGAGGTGGAGAGTCCCAAGCCGTCATTTATTTCTGAAAATGGCAATACCAGCCCTGCACACATATGTAGAACAGAAGGTGGGCCAGTCCTTGAGCCTGTGAGTGTCTGCCAAAGTGCACAGCAACACTGACGTGTGGAGCTATAACCACAGTCAAGGAGAATATATGTCTTTTACGGCCTACTGGGCAAATGTGGTGCCCAGCCACACCAGCAACTTGGCCAGGTGACACCACTTCCGCCTCCACATTCTCATGCCATTAGTCCTGCTACAATGTCCGCCTCTGCCTCCTCCTCCTCCACCGTGTCCTCAGCCTCCACTGCAGGGACAATTCACAATGCCCCTCCAGAATATCACATATGCAGGGCACGACGGTGTCACGCTGTTCTGCACCTAGTTCGCCTGGGTAAACGGCATCCCCCAACATTGGCTGATATGCAACGTTTCCACCCATTGGAATTCCACCCTCCATATGTTGGACCGATTATATGAACACAGAAAGGCCATAAACAACTTCTTGATGATATAGGCGAACAGAGGTACTCCCCTGTGTAACTTCAATGTTAGCCAGTGGCAGCTCATGTGTGACACATGCCATTTGCTTGGGTCCTTTAAGGAGGCCACTTTATTTGTCAGTCACCAGGACTACGGGATTAACAATGTAATTCCACTGATTCATGTCCTGGAGCACATGCTGCTAAATCTGGCTGGCCAGGGGACAGGAGACGTAGTGACTACATCACACAGTCACATGAGCCCTGTGGGGGCTGAACTAGAGGAGGAGGACATTCAAGCACAAGCAATGCATAGAGAAATGGCTGGTTTTTCTACACAGGTGACAGGAGAGGTGGAGTAGGAGCAGCCAAAGGAGCTACAGGGCGATGAGGAAGACGGGGAAGAGAACCCAGACACACTGTGGCAGTATGCAGTGGAGATGGAGGCAGGGAGTCCCTTCTAGTCACTTGCACAAATGGCCCGATTCATGCTCACTTGCTTGTGTAGTGACAGACGAATTATCACAATTCTGCAGAGGGATGACTACTGGCTCTCCACCATGTTAGACGTTTGCTAAAAATCCAAAATGGTGGCCTTTTTACACCCGCTGAGAGGAAGGACAAACTGAACTACTATCGAGACATCCTATGTAGTGAGTTGGCTGCTGCCTATGTGCGCCATCGCCCATCCTCATACAGGTCTGACCAGGGGGCCCTCTGCACTCACGTTCCACTGCCATGGCTGCTGGGGAGGTGGTGGGGGGGAAGGAGCAGTACCATCTCCATCAGCAGCAACTTAAGTTTAGAATTGCTGATGAACAGTTTTCTTCACCCACCTACTGAAGAAACTACTCACCAGCAGCAGCAGCTAGATATAGAGCAAAACCTGAACCAGCAGGTTGTGGCATACTTGGAGTGCACCCTGCCACCCCGCATCAAGATCCCCTGGACTACTGGGCAGCCAAACTCAATTTGTGGCAGCAACTGCTCAAGTTTGCCCTGGACAAGCTTTCCTGCCTAGCCAGCAGTGTGCCATCAGAGCAGGTGTTTAGTGTGACGGGCCATAGTTACCCCATGGAGAATTTGCCTGTCCACCCAAAATGTGGAGAAACTGACCTCTGTCAAGATGGTGGATCAGGCAAGATTTTCAAACACCAGTTCCTGATGCATCAGACTAGATCATCCATGGTGCCACCACTTTGACAAAAGAGACCTGTTTCTTCTGGCTACCTGCTTCAGCTACTATTCTGATGCTGCTACCTGTCTGATGCCACACCTGCTGCCAGGTGCTCCTACTGACACCCACCATCTTCAGCTTGTACTGCTATTGGCCCCCACCTCCCCACTCTGTCACTGGCCCACTCTGTGGTCTCCTCATGCTGCTGCCACCTCACCACTCTGTGGTCTCCTCATGCTGCTGCCACCTCACCACTATGCCACTGGGCCACTCCGTGGTCTCCTCATGCCTCTGCCACCTCACCACTATGTCACTGGGCCACTCTGTGGTTTCCTCATGCTGCTGTTATCTCAACACTATTGTATGTCACTGGGCCACTCTGTGTTCTCATCATGTTGCTGCTGCTGCCACCTCACCACTCTGTGGTCTCCTCATGCTGCTGCCACCTCACCACTATGTCACTGTGCCACTCTGTGGTCTCCTCATTCTGCTGCCACTTCAACATTCTGTCATTGGGCCACTCTGTGGACTTATCATGCTGTTTCCACCCTCCCCACTTCATTACTGGGCCAATATTTTGCCTTTTTGGCCTGGTTGATATCATCATTTATTTGATCCTTCTTCTGATCTGTCAGAAGCAAGGGAAAATGAGACAGACAATGGATCTTGTCTATGTAGCAGCTGTAAGAGCTGTATGACATGATCCCTATTTTGCATCAGAATTTGGTAGCTAAAAGCAGAAGTGGGTACAAAACATAGACATGCAAATATTCAATTCACGTGTTTCTGTTTTGGATCCACTCCTGTTTTTTTTTTTGGCTTTAGCAATAGTGATAGATTACTGAGCAAATGCTGACCGAGTGAAGGCGGATGCTTAACAGACAGGATCCATTTTTTTGTATTATTGTTCTGATGGATCAGAGGAAAGAAAAAATAATCAGTGACATCAACACAAACTTACTGCTGACACCCGCCCCACTCTGTCAGGGGGGGCTCTACTTGTATAAGCATTTATAGAACTAGTTCTGTAGACATCTATGTGGAATCAGCTGACAACGGTGTAATAGGAGTAGCTTTTTGGTAGTTTCCAGCTTTTTCTTTATGACAAAAGAAAAACAAAAGTTATCTTTTTCTGCAAAGTTTATGTTATAAAAAAGAAATTAATAAGGGCTTTTTCACATCACAAGGCCGAAAAAAGACATCTGTCCATCCAGTTCGGCCTGTTATCCTGCAAGTTGATCCAGAGGAAGGCAAAAAAACCCTGTGAGGTAGAAGCCAATTTTCCTCACTTTAGGGGAAAAAATTCCTTCCTGATTCCAATCAGGCAATTAGAATTACTTCCTGGATCAACAACCCTTCTCTAGTAACTATAACCTGTAATATCAAATATGTAGAAGAGAACTGGCTCGCACATCCACATGCTATGCTTTGATCTCATCCCTACATAACCTGTAATGTTATTACCCTCCAGAAATGCATCCAGGCCCCTCTTGAACTCTTTTAGTGAATTTACCATCACCACCTCCTCAGGCAGAGAGTTTCATAGTCTTACTGCTTTTACCGTAAAGAATCCTCTTCTATGTTTGTGAACAAACCTTCTTTCCTCAAGATGCAGAGGATGTCCCCTCGTCACAGTCACAGTCCTGGAGATAAATAGATGATGGTAGAGATCTCTGTACTGACCCCTGATATATTTATACATATTTATTAGATCTCCCCTCAGTCGTCTTTTTTCTAAAGTGAATAACCCTAATTTTGTTAATCTTTCTGGGTACTGCAGTCCACCCATTCCAGTTATGGCTTTAGTTGCCCTCCTCTGAACCCTCTCCAGCTCTGCTATGTTTGCCTTGTTCACAAGGCAGACATAGCCCAGAACTGTACACAGTACTCCATGTGTGGTCTGACTAGTGATTTGTAAAGTGGCAGGACTATGTTCTCATCACGGGCATCTATGCCTCTTTTGATGCAACCCATTATCTTATTGGCCTTGGCAGCAGCTGTCTGACACTGGTTTCTACAGCTTAGTTTGTTGTTCACTAAAATTCCTAGGTACTTTTCCATGTCAGTGTTATCCAGTGTTTTACCAGTTAGTATGTACTGGCGACTTGCATTATTCCTTCCTATGTGCATAACCTTACATTTGTCAGTGTTAAACCTCATCTGCCACTTCTCTGCCCAAGCCTCCAATCTATCCAGATCCATCTGTGGCAGTATACTGTCCTCTTCTGTATTAATTAATTTACACAGTTTAGTGTCATCTGCAAAAATTCATATTTTACTGTGCAAACCTTCTACAAGATCATTAATAAATATATTGAAGAGAATAGGGCCCAATACTGACCCCTGTGGTACCCCACTAGTGACAGTGACCCAATCTGAGTATGTACCATTAATAACCACCCTCTGTTCCCATCACAGAGCCAGTTACTTACCCACATACAGACATTTTCTCCCAGGCCAAGCATTCTCATTTTATATACTAACCTTTTATGTGATACAGTGTCAAATGCTTTGGAGAAGTCCAGATATACGACATCCATTGATTCGCTGTGGTCAAGTCTAGAACTTACCTCCTCATAGAAACTGAAGCCATGCTGATATGGCGTTATTTGCTTATTTTCATTGAGGTACTGCAAGATAGCATCTCTTAGAAAACCTTCAAACAGTTTACCCACGATGTTACCGGCTTATAGTTTCCGGGCTCTGTTTTTGGACCCTTTTTGAATATTGGCACCACATTTGCTATGTGCCAATCCTGTGGAACACTCCCTGTCAGTATAGAGTCCTTAAATATCAGAAATAAGGGTCTGGCTATGACATTAGTATTTTAATCTTTTTATGACACCGCTGTACTTCTTCCTGGGTCAGACAGGGCACTTTTAATGGGGAATTTACTTTTATATTCTACATTTCATTTGACAGCTTATTTTCCTCAGTGAATTGTCACGTACCGTGTGGTTATCGTGACACGTGTTTCTGGTTTCTCGCGTTTGTGCCCTGGTGTACTGGATGTGGTTGTATGCTGGTTGCCAGGGGCAACGTGTAAATTGGTGGTGTCATGGTCTCGGTTGTTCTCCGTGACATGGCTTCCATGTTGCTCATGTTTGTGCCCTGGCATTCTGGCTGTGGTGGTATGCCGAGGTTGCTGGTTGCCAGGGGCACCGTGTACTTTTGGTTGGCAGTATGTTCTCTTCTTATTGTATACTTTCCTCCTTCCCTGTCTGGTTCTCATGGGGTTAACATATTGAGCTGGGTGTGGTCACTAGGTGCTTTTATTCTGTTGTTGCTAGCCTGGTGGGTTAGTTGTGCTCCAGCCTCCGTTGGTGCCTGAGCTATGCACCTTTCCTGGGATTCCATCTGCCCAGTCCTTGTGGCCACCTTATATGACATATTGAGCCACTTTGTGTGTTTTCCCATCTCCCTGTTCTGTCTTTAGCTTCGGTGAGAGGGTGTCTGCATGTTTCACCTGCTGTTTTTTGATGTGAATGCTTGTCCTCCGGAGGGAGGGTAAAAGGGGTGGATCTGTTTCAGTTCGGGTCACGGTGACAAGGGTTGTTTGTAGGCTGGCAGCCTATGACCCAGGTGTAGTTGGGGTTTGCCGGCGGCAGCTTTCTGTTACAGGTGTAAACTGTGTCCTGTGTCTGATTCTCCCCTCGTCCTTTTCTCAGTTTCGCCTGTTATTGGTGCTGTGTTTGCTGGCGGCATTCACTTGGTGTACTGGCTTAGGTGTTGCTGGTTCGGTGATGTTTGCTAGTTCCTGGGTGTGTTATGTGTACTGTGTCCTGTTTGGTGTTCGGGTTCCAGTACATGTGCCTGGGTTCCAGTCTTTGGTGTGTGGTCTACTGGTGCTTCTTCCAGCAGTATCTGCAGCTAAGTTGTCAGGTGCACCGGGACCATCCTGGAGGTGCAGCCAGTGAGTTTTGGCTAAGTGCATTCCTACCATCTGGGGCTCTGTGAAGAACGGGGCTCACTGGGTTTCTGCCCTCTGGGTTTGGCTCCAAGTATATCCGGTGCACTTGGTCCAGTGGTATTCCTTGCCACTGGCTCCTTACCTACTGATCCGGTCTTCTGCTCACTGTAGTGTTTCGGTGTGTTTGCTCGGTGTGGTGTTTCCCTCCTGCACCGTAGAGTGACATGAATAAAGTGGAGAAAAAAATATTTAGTAGCTTTGCTTTCTCCTCATCGCTTTCTGCAACTCCCCCCTCATTACTCTGTAAGGGGCCGACACCTTCAGATTTATACTTTTTAGTATTAATCTCTCAGTCTCTAGTTTGGCTGCTTTTGTCTTTTACATATTCTGTTTTTTTCCTTATAGTTTTTCGATGTTTCCTCGCAACCCTCCTGTTTTAGTGATTTAAATGCTTTCTTTTTGTCATTTATTCTTTTTTTTATTTTTTTATTTTTCAAAAGCTTTATTTTGATCATTAAACATTACAAAGAAGTTCGTAACACAGCATTCATCAGTGAAATAGTAAGTAAGACAAAAATATAATCATTAACCTTGTTCACAAATATTTAAGAACATAGTTAAACACTATAAAAATAAAATGCCAAAACTAAAATAGCCTCAATGTAACCTGACCTCACCAAAGGTCTTAAAGATGTCAATGAGAAATGTGATATATCAGCTTATGAATTCAATCCAGATGAAAGATAATTTAAGAGGGTTAAATCTTGAATATCGGTTGGAGAAAGGTATGTATTCATGAAACCAAACCATTTTTTACAGAACCATTTGTTCCCAAGAGTGTTCCCTTTTTCTGACTCGACTAAGTCCATTAACAGGTAGTGTTTTATTTGTTGTGCTATGTCTGATATTTTGGGAAGGACTGGTTCATACCAAACCTTCAATAGACATCTGTTGGCGACTAAAAGTAGGATATGAACAATAGAGGGAATAATATCTGTTAGTTCTGTTTATCCACATTGGTTTTTTCTTGTTCCTTAACCTTTTATTCCCATAAGGTATGTACCTCTCACAATTAGATATTAGGATGCTTTTAAAAATATCCCATTTTGTGGCTGTATTTTTATTTTTGAGGATTTTGTCCCAGTTAGTTAGGCCTATGGCCTCTCTTAGTTGGCTAAATTTTGCTTTTTTGAAGTTTGGTATTTTTGTTCATCCCTGAACAAACACTCTTTTGAATGACAATTTGAAGGTTATTATATTATGGTCACTATTTTCCAGGTGTCCCCCAACCTGCACATCTGTTGTTCTGTCAGGTCTATTGGTTAATACTAAGTCCAGTATGGACGTCCCTCTAGTCGGGTCCTGAACCAGTTGGGAAAGGTAATTATCTTTGGTTATTGCCAAGAACCTGTTTCCTTTATGAGATATACAGGGTTCGGTTTCCCAGTCTATATCAGGGTAGTTGAAATCCCCCATAATAACGACCTCATTATGATTTGCCGTCTAGTCTTTTTCATTAAGAAGTAGATTTTCTGTTGAATCTGGTATATTAGGTGGTTTATAATAAACTCCTATTAGTATTTTATTATTGTTTTTTGCTCCATTTATTTCTACCCACAGTGACTCCACATCTTCATGTCCCTCACTTATATCTTCCCGGAGTGTGGGCTTTAGACAGGATTTTACATAAAGGCAGACCCTTCCACCTCTCCGGTTTTGCCGATCCTTACTAAACAGATTGTAACCTTGAACATTAACTGCCCAGTCATAACTATCATCCAGCCATGTCTTAGTTATTCCCACTATGTCGTAGTCCTCCTCACACATCACTAATTCCAGTTCACCAGTTTTATTAGTCAGGCTTCTGGCATTAGTGTACATACAATTAAGAGGTCTATGTATATTTTTTACCCCACTTTTTAAATTACTATTAACTGGGAAGTGAATATCCGGGGTTTTTGGGTTACCTTAGTTGATGTTTTGCTCAGTCTTCTCCCTACTTTCCTCACTAACCCCCCACTGTCCCACTCTCTATCTACACTATCTACCCCCTTATTAGTATTACCCCCCACCCTCACCCTAGATCCTAGTTTAAAAGCTCCTCCAGCCGTCTAACCATTTTTTCCCCCAGGGCAGTTGCACCCTCCCCATTAAGGCGCAGCCCGTCCCTACTGTAGAGTCTGTAGCCGACAGAAAAGTCGGCCAAGTTCTCCATGAACCCAAACCCTTCCTTCCTGCACCAGCTTCTGAGCCACTTATTTAACTCCCTGAGCTCTCGTTGTCTCTCTAGTGACGCTCGTATGGTTATAACGGAAAATGACGGAATCCGTAAGACGGAAATCAAAACGGAAACCTTTAGAGGTATTCCGTTTTGATCCATCATGATAGAAGTATATGGGCAAGCATAACATATCCGTCTGGTGTCCATTATGCTGGACGGAAAAGAAAGTCCTGTCGACATAACGGACATAACGGACACCATAACGGACTGTCCGGATGGAGTGGGGCCCACCTTTCTCTCCCCACTCCAGCAACACAGGCCCTAAAAACGGGTTTCATACAAACCCAAATTGCAGAGACATCTGCATAGACCTCTGCTGCTGAACATTTCCCTGGTTGCTTTTTTAAATGACAGAAGTGAGGAACCTTGGGCAAACATAGACCCCATACACTACTTCTACAGACACTCTGTCACAAGAGCAATGAATGACAAAAAGAAAGACTTTAAATCACTAAGTAGTTTAGAAGCATTGGAAACTTGGAAGGAAAAAAATGAATATGTAAGACAAGATAAAAATCAGCCAAGCAGGAGACAGAGAGATTTATTGCCAAAGAGAGTAAAACTAACCTTAAAATATTCTTCAATCATATAAATGTTTAAACCTGAAAGTATTGGCCCTATACAGAGTGATGATGGAGGAGTTGTGAAAAGCGATGAGGAGAAAGCGGATGTATTAAATATTTTTTTCTCCAATTTATTCACTGAGGAAAATGAACTGTCAGATGAAATGCATAATGTCAAGGTAAACTTCCATTAAAAATGGCCTATCTAACCTAGGAATAAGTGCAGAGGTATCTTAAAAAGATTAAATTAGACAGATCACCGAGTACAGAATATCACCGAGTATAGATGGCATAAATCCACATATCCTAAGAGAATTAAGTAATGTAATAGACAGACCCTTATTTCTGATATTTAATAATTCTAAAATGACAGGGAATGTTCCATAGGGTTGGTTCTTAGCAATTGTGGTGTCAATATTCAAAAGGGGGTCTATGATGAGCTACGTTGTAGACTTGACCAGGGTGATTTAATGGATGTCATATATCTTGACTTCTCCAAAGCATTTGATACTGTGCCACAAAAAAAGGTTAGTACATAATATGAGATTGATTGGAATGGGTCATGAAATCTGCCATTCCTTTGTTCCCAACTGTTCTCTTACTTATACTCATACTGAAAACCTTAAAAATAGAATGTGCCATACTATAGTCAGGGCCACTACCACTCCCACCCTCTGCTTTAGCTCCTCATGGGCTTGCCACACAAGATAGTACAACAAGGTGTAGATCTTCTGTCACTTTCACAATTCGAATGCAGTTTACTGCTTAATGAGGCTCATTACATTTTGCTCTGCTATTACATTTGAGCTCCTGAAAGTGCTCCCATACAAAGTAGCTTAAGAGTATAGCAAAAGTGTGGAGGTAGTTAAGTGACCAATGTAATGCTATCTTGATTGGGAGATTGATGCTGAACTATGAAGGAATGGGACTGAACACTATTAACTTTCCATCAGGCTGTGCAAATAAAGTTACGGTATATGGTAACATGACATCAATCTACAACTTTGCTGATCAACACAGTTCTGCTGTACACCGTAATTAAGCATAATCCCCTGTCACTTCTACTAGATGCCATTTTAGAATTTTATCACTTATGGTGTAGCTTGCAAATAGCTATTCACGAGCAGATGTTCTCTCTCCCTGTATATCTATTTATCTATACACATATGTGTATGCAAAACTACAGTATTTCTGTGCGACACAGCCATGCAACATTTGCTTGTAAAGTAGGACCCCTGGTGGTCATTGGAAGCATTACATGAAATACCTCCATAAACTGTCATATGTTATATTTACATTATAATGTCACAAAATGCAATATGGAAATTGCTAAATAAAAGTCCTGCAGCAGTCTTCTTAATAAAAAGGAAATCTGTCACTGAAATAAAGAGAATCTGTCACTGAAATAAAGGAAATCTGTCACTGAAATTTACAGTTAAACAAGACATTTTCTTGTACGGTTAGTTCTTCTGAATTTAATGTCATCTTTCACTTAGTGATACTTTGCTTCATTCTAGAGCAAAAGTTCTTTAAATTCATGTGCAAATGAGCAAATATGTGCACTGAGAGTGTGCCCAAGCTACTCAGTGCACCCTTGCTCCACCTGCTTCCCCTGCCAGCCCAACCCTCACCTTTCTGATTGACAAGGTCAGGTTCCTGCAGTCATCTCACCTGGTTCTGTCAATCAAGAAGGAAAGGGAGAGGCTTTAGAGGAAAGCAGAGGAGTAAGGGTGCATAGAGTGTATTGGTCCGGCTCTGGTAGCTCTTAAATGGTTTGTCTCACTTCAGTAAGTTGCATTTATCATGTAGACAAGGCTAATACAAGCCACTTACTAATATATTGTTATTATCCATATTGCTTCCTTTGCTGGCTGGATTCATTTTTCTATCACATTATGCTCTGCTTGTTTCCATGTTTACAGACCACCGTGCAATCCATCAGTGGTGGTCCAGCTTGCACAATATAGGGGAAAAAAACTAGCCTATGTGCACTCCCATGGTCCTGGCCACCAGAGAGGCTGAAGCTTTTTCCTATAGTGTGCAAGCATGACCACTACTGATGGATTGCAGAGTGGTCTGTAACCATGGAAACGAGCAGTGTACAATGTGATGGAAAAATAAATCCAGCCAGCAAAGGAAGAAATATGGACAATCATAATACATTAGTACCGTAAGTGGCTTGTATTAACTTTCTCTACATGATAAATGCAACTTACTGAAGCGAGACAACCCCTTTAACTGTCAATTTGCACATGGATAAAATCATTTTTTCCCCCGAAATAAAAAAATGGGTTGGGAAGTGAAAGGTATCACTACATTCAGATGAGCTACGTAATCCCACATGGTATTGTGCCTCTACAGCAAGCCCCTGAGGAGCAGTTGCAGAGGATGGAAGTGGTAGTAGTCCTGATGAAGTGTTTTTTTCACGTCGTGCTCCCTTAGGCCGTTTCTCCCTGGGGATCAGTGCAGTGGAAATGTAGTTTGAAGAATGAGGCAAGAAATTAATGTATAAAAGTCTCTTTTTACTAACTACAGCATATAACTGTGGGTATATTCAACAGTAGCAGATTCAAAGTGCAATTGATTGCACCAGCAAGGAAATATGTGCAGTGTCCCACTTATAGTGTGCACTAGAAATGTAATGTTATTGTTAATATGTCATTCATGTATTTTAATGCTGTAGAAATCTTAACAGGCTGGTACACTACATTCATATTTCTTGCCACTAGGTGGTGCTGTAACACCACATATATGTACCATAGGGAGTGGCAAGTTCAGGTTAGAACTGGTTTAGCTGAGAACCAGTGCTGAGCAGAGAAGTGTTAGAGAAGAACAGGCAGCTGCCCTGCTCACCCTCAACTTCAACGTAGCTTAGGGATCTTGTGGCTAAACCCTTTTGGAGCCACTTCAGACAGACCAGAAGCTGAAAGGATATAGTGTAGGTGGAGGTAAAGCATTCCTACTGTTTATGGACTCCACTGCCAATGTGACCAGAAGAAGCTCCACAGCACCTGGACACGTCCGGACGATTAGAGCTCAGTCGTCTTTATCCACATCTTACCCCTCCAGAGAGTGTGGACCCTGCTTACCAGAAGTACCTAAAACTGTCTGTCTTACTAAAGACTGAACTAAACTAAGGAACAAGAAGGATTTATTTTTCTCTGACTTTAGAAGCAAGTATTGAGACACACCTTTTTATCCAGCCTGTTCTGGAAACCTATAGCATCAACTTACTGTAAGCTTTTTCTGTATGAACAACCTGTACCTCAAGGTGGATCTGTCTTCAGTAAAGTTCCTACAGTTTGCAACTCACGTGTCTCCTCATCCCTTGTACTGTTCACCTATTTGCACCGCAAGGTGCTTGCGTCACGAAAACCATCAGTGACCCTGCCGACCGACACCCTAATACAGTACCACCAAGGGCACCTCGCCTTACCACCCGGCAGCGCACTGAAAACCAGAGAGTGCCCCAAAGGGATTGGTGTCCCCCTTCCACACACCTGTACCGGCCCAGGGAGCAGTAGTTGCCAAACCGTGAGTAATATAACCACCGGCATCATTATCACTGTGACATCTCCAACACAATCACATGCCCCTACGGCTGGTTCGCTGCACATTTTGGCGTCACAAACAGGATACCCCTTTGGGCCTTAAGCGAATTGGATTACAAAAATTCTTTGTGCTTTATTATAGACCATATATATATATATATATATATATATATATACTGTCAGACTATTGCTGAAGCCCACAGCATGTGTAAAACCCCATACAAGTCACTTTATTGCATTTGTTTGCTGCTGGAAAGTGTAAATCTACATAAGTTGCAGCATTGTGGAAAAACGGGTTAATCAGCTATCTTGGATTTCTTCATACACTGAGGGAAAAGATTGTTCCACCCAGCAGAGGGGCGGGAAACAAACAGCCCGCCTCCACAGAGGAACTATACTTGCATCAGGAGGAACCAAAGTTCTGAGTAAAAGTTCTCAGGAGCACAAAGAAACTAACTGTACCCCTAGCCCAGAAGTTCTGAGTGAGTACAGATGAGGAGATTAACCTAAATAAGGACTGTTTGAAGTCACAATCTGCCTTATAGAGCACCATACTCTCCTATATCCCGCCGCTGCGACTCTTAAAGAGGTAGACGCCTATATGTCGGTGGTTTCCCATAGCAACATAACATAAAAAGTGTGTAAAACTGCATTTAACCTGCATTATATTGAAAGTCTGTCATTGCCATGTCTGAACAAGGAGACAGCAGCCGCAGCTAGTCCTGGTGCATCACCAGCCGCTGCAACACCAAGCATGATGCCCTTAACCATGCCTTATTTCTTAGGAGCACCCTGGTTCCCACGATATGCTGGGGAAACTCATACCTTAAGAGAATTTAAAGAAAAAATGTTGGCTGTATTCAGATTGTACCCTGTGTCAGCAGAACAACAAATGGAAATCCTCCTTGCACAATTGGAAGGTGCTGCCCTCAGAGAAGTGAAATCCTGGCCAAGCTCAAAGAAAAGAACAGTGGAGCAGATATTTGAACGACTGTACGCCACATTTGAACCCAAAACTGTGTCAGAGGTCAAGATAAGATTCTTCAGCGAGAAACAGCAGCCGGGTGAGTCACTCAGTCACTGCATTATCTTTACAGGAAGCCCTTAGAGCTGTTATACAGGTAGACCCCCAGGAAGCAGAGGATCAGGATAAAATACTGAGAGAACAATTCATTGAAGGTGTTAGGACAGAAACCTTAAAGAGCCAGTTAAAGATGTTAGCTACACATCATCCAAGTTCTACCTTCCTAGACTTTAAAGACCTGGCTATCAGTATTCTGGGGTAAGACCCACAACCAGAGCCTGCTAGGCCTGCTGAAATGTCTGTAAATAAGCCTTTTACAACTCCAAAATATCACCCTATAGTTAGTTGGGAACCCCAAGCTCCGGTTCCTGAGCAGTTGCTGTCCTGACAGAGCAAGTTAACTTCTTAACCAAAAGTCTAAAGAAAGTATGCCAAAAACTGGAACAGTGGGAGAAACCCATATTGCTGGAGGATGAGACACCATTGCCAAGGAAACATTTTCCTCCTGATGATAAAGAGACTTATCCCAGAAACCCTGGTAGGCGACCCATTTGTAGATATTGTCATAAGCCAAGCCATACAGAGAGCAGGTCCTGGCAGTTAAAAGGTCAACCCCCGAGGCCAAGGACCGCCCCTCGGGAGGTAGAACAGTAGGTCCAGAAGATCCCAGCTGGATGCCCAGATATGTAGGATCCCGCCCAGAAGTGGTTCTCCGAATCAATGGGGTTCCCTTTGTTGCCTTATTGGATACCGGATCTCAAGTCACAACTATTCAACAGACTGCATTTGAGAAATACTGGGGCCATGACCAGCTGACACAGCCACCAGAATCCTGGCTAAGCATTATAGCCAGCAACAGCAAGCCTGTGCCAGTGCATGGGTACTGGGAACCGACTCTTCAAGTAGGAGGAACCACACTACCCCAGCAAGGTATCATTGTCGTGCAAGTAAGGGAAGATAACAACCCTCCAGTAGTCCTAGGTATGCACGTCCTTAGAAACTGTTATACTGAAATGCTTGAAGCTTTACACAAGTCCATACCGCTTAACCTGCCTCCAAAAAGGTGATACAACAGACCATCCGTGTATTAAGTGGACAACAGAAATTTGCTAATGAGAAAGGTGAGATTTGCTGTGCTCGCATCAGAGGTAACTAACCAGTGATCCTGAAACCCTATACTGAAACACTTCTATGGTGCCAAGCCGCTCTTGGAATCCGAGGTCAAGACTACCAGGCCCTGGTAGAATCCATACACCTGAAAGATCATCCTCTAGTCCGCGCTGCAAGAAACCTAGTGACCGTTTCCCAAGGTAAAGTGCCAATTCGTCTCCTGAACTTAAGTAGTAGTAGTATTACCTTGAACAAGCACTACCCTGTTGCTCAGTTGTGACAAGTCACTTTTCAAGATGTTATCAGTAGAGATGAGCGAGTAGTGAAATATTCGAAAGTTCGAAATTCGATTCGAATAGACCGCGAAATTTGACTATTCGACCGAATATCGAATCCCATTAAAGTCTATGGGAAAAAAATGCTCGCCACTTAGAAATCTCAATTCGACCACTTGGAGGTCACCAAGTCCACCCCCCTGAAACCTCAGAAAAGGATGCCAACACTGCTGGAATGCAACTGGGACAGCAGGGGAAGCATGTCTGGGTGCATATAACGCGCCCAAGTCGCACTATTACGCCACTATCACAGCCTCTCAACAATACACTCCAAAGACAATCTAACCTCTCTGTAAAGTGAGACCATACAAGGAAACCTTCTTTCCTCTACATTGCCATGGACCCCAAGCCAAACTAGACAAAAAAGAAGATAAAATTCTGCACCCCTTAAAATCACGTTGCCTATGACAACCACAGATGGCATAGGCAAAGGGGAAAGCAAATAGACCCCACCCCTAATTGTCATTGTGTGTGTGTGTGAGATGTGGTCAGACATGTCTTCTTT
>ONZH01009408.1:0-65564 GCA_900303285.1 Rhinella marina
CTGTAAGAGGTGAAGAGTTCATACATGCATGTCTACATTCAATGCTGCATGTGTTAAAGAAATGTAAAAACCACAGGCATGTGCCTTTTGCTTAAAAGTATTGGGAATTATATAAAATATAATTTCCCTCCCCTATACAAACTGTAATCCTAATTAACAATAATAAATCTCTGAAGCTCACCTCACATAATGCATTAACTACGGCTTTCAGACTTATATAATGTAGATGCTTATATATATATACAGTATATATATATATATATATATATATATATATATATATATTGTACAGACCAAAAGTTTGTACACACCTTCTCATTCAAAGAGTTTTCTGTATTTTCATGACTATGAAAATTGTAGATTCACATTGAAGGCATCAAAACTACGAATTAGCACATTTGGAATTATATACTTAGCAAAAAAGTGTGAAACAACTGAAAATATGTCTTATATTCTAGGTTCTTCAAAGTAGCCACCTTTTGCTTTGATTACTGCTTTGCACACTCTTGGCATTCTCTTGATGAGCTTCAAGAGGTAGTCACCTGAAATGGTATTCCAACAGTCTTGAAGGAGCTCCCAGAGATGCTTAGCACTTGTTGGCCCTTTTGCCTTCACTCTGCGGTCCAGCTCACCCCAAACCATCTCGATTGGGTTCAGATCTGGTGACTGTGGAGGCCAGGTCATCTGGCGTAGCACCCCATCACTCTCCTTCTTGGTCAAATAGCCCTTACACAGCCTGGAGGTGTGTTTGGGGTCATTGTCCTGTTGATAAATAAATGATGGTCCAACTAAACGCAAACCGGATGGACTAGCATGCCGCTGCAAGATGCTGTGGTAGCCATGCTGGTTCAGTATGCCTTCAATTTTGAATAAATCCCCAACAGTGTCACCAGCAAAGCACCCCCACATCATCACACCTCCTTCTCCATGCTTCACGGTGGGAACCAGGCATGTAGAGTCCATCCGTTCACCTTTTCTGCGTCCCACAAATACACAGTGGTTGGAACCAAAGATCTCAAATTTGGACTCATCAGACCAAAGCACAGATTTCCACTGGTCTAATGTCCATTCCTTGTGTTCTTTAGCCCAAACAAGTCTCTTCTGCTTGATGCCTGTCCTTAGCAGTGGTTACCTAGCAGCTATTTTACCATGAAGGCCTGCTGCACACAGTGTCCTCTTAACAGTTGTTGTAGAGATGTTTTTCTTTACTTAGCTGCTTTTTTCTTGCCATAATACAAATTCTAACAGTCTATTCAGTAGGACTATCAGCTGTGTATCCACCTGACTTCTGCCCAACACAACTCATGGTCCCAACCCCATTTATAAGGCAAGAAATCCCACTTATTAAACCTGACAGGGCACACCTGTGAAGTGAAAACCATTTCAGGTGACTACCCCTTGAAGCTCATCAAGAGAATGCCAAGAGTGTGCAAAGCAGTAATCAAAGCAAAAGGTGACTACTTTGAAGAACCTAGAATATAAGACATATTTACAGTTGTTTCACACTTTTTTTGTTAAGCATATAATCCCACATGTGTTAATTCATAGTTTTGATGCCTTCAGTGTGAATCTACAATTTTCATAGTCATGAAAATACAGAAAACTCTTTGAATAAGAAGGTGTGCCCAAACTTTTGGTCTGTACTGTATATATATATATATATATATATATATATATATATATTATACAGGAAATAGTATAGACAAAACATCTGGACCTCCTGTAGCTCCTGTAGAGATAGATTGCCATACCTCTGGTTCTCCTCAGCCGTGGAAGGTCTGGCTGATGAATCCATAATATAGGCACAAAAAAAGCTGCTGAACACCTGTCTGAAAATAGGCTGAGCACTCTTTTTTTTAAAACTACAGTATTTGGAAATTATTATTTAGGGTAACCATTATTGTATGAAAATATGTTTACTGACGGCTAAAAAGCTTTCCCATCTGTCAGAAATATGTTAGATATTTCTTTGTAGGTCTAATCGTTATTGCTGTTACTGCAGCCTGTAACGGGTATTGCTAGAGAAGACATTGGCATATTGTACACTAAAAATCACATATGGACAGGATAGGGACAGGATAAAATGGGAACTTTATTGATGCTTGTGTGTTTGTGGTGTGTTTGGTGTAGCTTATTTGACACTATGATCCAAACACTGGTAAAAATAATGGTCATTGTGTCAATAAATAGTCTAATTAGGTGCAGAGAGATGATTAGATGAGCAACTGCTCATCTTCACACTGCTTTTCTGTCCCTTATAGGACAATTAGTGTTGAGCAAATCGAAAGCTAAATGAATTGACTTCGATCCGAATTTCAGGTAAAATTTGATTTGCCACAAGCCGAATTTCCTGGCGCTTCATGGTAATGAATACATTTTTCCTGAAATGGTGGTAAAAACAAAACAATATATACTCACCTCATCCATTTGCTTGGAGAGAGGCCATCGCATCCAACTTGATTTAAGAAAATGCACCAAATCCAGAGATTATATATATATATATATATATATATATATATATATGTTGAGATTTGGCACGTTTTCTTCAAACAAGTTGGCCACGATGGCCTCTCTACAAGCAAATGGATGAGTATGTATTTTTTTGTTTTTAACCTCTGATTAACTCCGAAAGACCTCAATGTTACTGTCAGATGCCGCGATCAGCGTAGAACACAGCATCTGTGGGGTTCAATGATAGGGGTTGGCGCAAGCGCTGTTCACTGTCATTGTGCCCGCTGCATACAATAGAATGCGATTTGTGATGAAGTAATGCGTAACAAATCAAATCACTTTGTGAACTTTGACCAAGCTGCTGAATCAAATTTTTGATAACTTCACTCCTCTTTAATATGGTAACAATCAATAAGCAAGTATGGTCTCTGATTGATAAAGGGGACATGTTCAGTTACACAGAGGAGGGAGAGAGAAGGCTCTGTGTCTCTCTCTCCTCTGTGCAGCCTGTCAGCACTTCCCCTATCCTACTTCTAGCTGACATCTTGGTTAACTAAAGGCAGAGGACTGATTTCTGCTGGCATATATTGGGCTATTTAACAGCTAGAGATTCATGCCAAATATTGCCATGCTAAATCATGAGTTAGATCACTTATGCTAGGAATGAACCCTGAGATCCAACCATCAGTAGCAAGGATGTACCAGATATATCCTTGGCTGACAGTGATTATTTTTATTTGATATTTTTCCAATAGCATTAGGATTGAAACAGCATTTATATGTAGGTTATGTCAGGATTATATTAACATATTCGATTCTATAAAGTACAAAACAACTTCATTTGCTAACATATGAGCATGTCACAAAATCCAATTATATCCATGTCCATTTGTGCATTGAAATACTGCATAACAAAGAATATGAATGATAGCTTGTAACTAGTGATGAGCGAAGTTTCCAAAAATTCAATTTGGCTACTTCTCTGAATTTCACAAAGAAATTCACTTTGTGGCAAATTACTTAATCACAAAGCGCATTTCTTTGTAAGTAGCAGGTGCAATGATGGGGAACAGCAATTGTGCCGTCCCCCGTCATTGAACCCCTTAAATTCTGCGTTCATCACTGATCGCGGCATTTGAGATGAAAAATGAGAGCAAAATCTCCAGCGGTGCGTAGTGACGTTATCACGCTGGCCGGCGTGGTGACGTCATACGTTTCCGCGCACAAGATTTCGCATGGGATCTTCAATCAAGCCTCTTCACGCTCAAATGGATGAAGTGTGTAGAAATTTAGTTTTTTATTTGCAGGGAAAATTGTTTCATTACCACGAAGCACAAGGAAGTTCGGCTTCGCAGCGAATCAAATTTTCCCTGAAAACATCTATTCGCTCAACCCTACTTATAGTCTTAGCCACTTGTTTATTTTTTGGACTTGTCTAACATGGTGGATAAATTGTAATAAACTTGAATACCGTGTTTTCCCATTCTGCATTACAGTACATATTTTTTATAATTATATGGAGAAAGTAAAGCTGAATGATTGGTCATGAATAGAGTTGAGAGAACTCAAACTGCAAAGTTCGGGTTCACACCAAACTTTGCGAGTTCGGGTATCCGGACCTGAATCCGGACTTTTTCACTAAAGTTCAGGTTCGAGTTTGGTGTTCGGGTGATTTTATTATTTTTATAATTATTATTATAACATGGTTATAACGGAAAATAATAGCATTCTTAAGACAGAATGCTATATAAAATGGCCATCCAGGGGTTAAAAATAATTAAAAAAAACTCACCTCATCCACTTGATCGCGCAGCCAGTGTCTTCTTCTTAATTCTTCTTGCAGGACCTGCAAAAGGACCTGTGATGACGTCACCGCGTTCACCACATGGTAAGGCGCAATGATGTCATCGCAGGTCCTGCTGAATGAAGATAGAAGGTCCTGAAGAAAGAAACGTGAGTGTGTCCACTGCTGGAATCAAGCTATTATTAAAGGGATCCTGTCACCACAAAATGCAGTACAATCTACAGGCCGCATGTTATAGAGCAAAAAGAGCTGAGCAGATTGATATATTTTTGCAGGAAAAGATTCAGGAAAACTTGGAAATTATGCATTATGCATTTTATGCATAGGAGTCACTGACAGCCTTCCTTGTATGCTTAGTCATGCAGGTTTAGCTGTCAGTTGTCTGTCACTGAGTAGGACAGCCCACATGACTCCTAAGCATAAAAAGGGAAAGATTTAAATTAATAAATTTCACATTTTCCTGAACCTTTGCCTGCAAAACAACAGCATATATCAATCTGCCCAGCTTCTCCTGCTCTATAACCTGCTGCCTGCATGGTGACTGGTTCCCTTTAAAAGACAGTGTACAATAAAAAAGTTGAAGAGGATAGAAGGTATTACAGGTTTATTTCTCCAATATGTATTATTAAAAAAATTTGGCTGGGTACTATGAAGACATAAATCGTATTATGTTATTTTTATGCCAAATTCAAGGATTCTAGTACATGTGGCAACATTCGCTTGTGGCTGTCTACCTTCTAACATGATATTGATTTAGGTCCAAATTTTAAACAAATTGAAGGGGTTTTGCAGCTCTAGGATATTGATTACCTATCCTCAGGATAGGTCATCAAAATCAGATCTACAGCTGTTAAATTCTGAAGAGGCCACTGTGCTCATGTAAGCACCACAGCATCTTCACTGTCTAACTGCATGCCATCTAGATTGAAGCGGCAGTGCAGTGTAATTACAATAGCTTATCCCATTCAAGTGAACAGGAAACAGTAAAGAGACCTCAGGATTCACACAAGGATTGCCGACTCTTCAAACGACTGCTCATCGTAGGTCCAGGGAGTTGTACCAGAGTTTGAAACTGTGTATGAGAGTAATGATAATGGAGGATTATAGTAGTTATAGACCAGTATTCCTGGGCCCAGTGCCTTTGATTGAATACTGTGACATAGTATGGAAGTCCATATGTCCCTGCTGTTGCATCACATAGGTCATGGGCTACTATGCCTGAAATTTATGAGGCCTTTAGGTCTTAGGCAGTGGGATGATGTAATCATGACCACCTGCGCTGAAAACAGGCCATTTTTTTCTCACTAATGGGGGCATGCTGGGGCAAAAACTACTGGGAGTGCACTGGGGATGTACTGAGTCAGTAACTACTGGGGTGTATTGGTGCAATAACTAGTGAGGGTGCACTGGTGGAAAACCTACTGGGAGTACTACTGGGGTAATATGAACTGCTGGGAGCACTACTGGGGCAAAAATAACTACTGGGCACACTACTAGAGTGATAACAATTATTGACAGCTCTATATGGGGGCATTGTAACTACTAGGGGCTCACTGTGGAGGCATTATTATTGGATACAATATAGAGGGCACCACTAGTAATGAGGGAACTCTGGGATAGAATTATTACTATTGGTGGGACTTTTGGGAGCCCCTTGGGGACTGTATCAGTATAAAGGGTTAAGGGACCATCTACATGTAAGGGGGATGCTGCATTTTTAATGTCCAGCTTTGCAGAAATCATACATTTCTATTAGCAAAATAGCTCTAAAGTGGCCCATTTTGAGGCTATTTGAGCAATGCCCCTCTGTCAGTCAGTGTTGAGCAAGTCTCCACTGTTATGTAAACAGAAGACAGTGGAGCGTTGCTAAGGCTCAAAATGGGCTACTTTAGAGCTATTTTTCTAGTAGAAATATATGAATTCAGTAATTAAAGTATATTACAAAAATGGTCAGTATCAATGTCCCTATACATTACACAAATCAGTTCCTTGCAGCAAACAGTAACTCTGCTGTTCAAAGATTGATCCCTCCTATCACAATAAGTAAGCAGCTAGGAAAGAAGGAATCAGCAATCCAACGTACCTGGGCCATACCTCTGCCCAAGATTCTGGACCAAAGGGATTTCATATGGCACCAGCCAATTGATGCAACTGTCAGGACTGTTATAAAGACACATTGAATAATATCCAGTAAACCTCAGACATTAACATTATTGGATATTCCTCTATCGTGTCTGTCACTATTACATGTTTTATTAGGCAAAGGCTTGTGATTTGCAGTGTTGCTTCAAGCTATTTTGTGGCTACTGGTTGGTATGCTATACTTAGGTCCGGTTTACATGCTAAAACCATATTTGATTCACTCAAGACCCCCAAAATAGATCAGTACAGTAACTTCTCTATTCTTGGTATGACCACTTTCAATGATTACCACATCATGATTACTTTTGGATAGCTGTGTGTTTACAGACTAGCGAAGAGAACAAAAATTGATCATCTAAGATAAAAGAGCCAATTTCACTATGAACAATGTCCTTTGGTGTGTGCTTAACTCAGGTAAAGTGACAGCTGGCTAGATTCTGGACATATTTATTGATATTCAGTCATACATTTAAAGTCTGCCATGATAGCGATTTACTGATCTGGAGCTGAACTAGAATGTTTCTGTGCTGGGCCATTCTGTCAGCTATGCTTCAGTAATCTATTGCAAGTTGTATAAGGCACAAAAAGAAAATTCTAGTTAAGATCAGCACATAACCTCCTAATGTATGCAAGATGAAATAGATAAAATGACTTGTGCTTTTAGAAAATGTGCTCTGATCAATGGATGGCTTGAGAAACTTGGCATGTGTGATGTAGTTCACAATATATCCAATCAAGATGTTTAATACATCTCTTGAAAAAACATAAGTAAAATGATGCAAGCCTTTGTTCTTGCATTGTCTGTGTAGTGGAATCTCATGTTGCCTAAAAGGCACCTGCTGATATATAGCTTTATAATGAAACATCATTTCTAGCTTTATCTGGTGCTGCCTAACCATAATTTGATGGCTGAAGATCACTTGATTACAGAACGGGCAATGCTCATGCCAGGGGCGGACACAGACAGCAGGGGGCCCCCGTTCAAGGGATGTACCTGGGCTTCCCCCAGACATAAACCCTTCTCCCCCTACTCAGCCCCTCTGACATTTCATGCTCCGATGCTCTCCATTGCCCTGCGCTGTAAAGCAAAGAGCAAGGGCTGTTTTGGTTACATTTTTACACTGCTAAGCGGAGACGTCACTGGCACTGATGGGCGACTTTACAGGCTAGGTCGGCGCTAAAGCCTGTCCATTAGTGCCGGTGATGTCACCGGGCTCACTGCTAAAGTTCCCCCATAATACCCCCAGTGGTAATAAGGCTCCTTATAGTGCCCTCAGTACTAATAAGGCCCCCTATAGGGCTCCCCTAATAGAAATAAGACCAATATTCAAGGCACTTCTACAGAGCCCTTAGTAGTAGCAATGACCGCCACCACTGCCCACAGTATTTATAATGTTCCCTACGGTGCCCCCTGTAATTATAATACCTCCTGCCATACCGCCTGGAGTTATAATCTTCTCTGTAGTGCCTCTATAAATTATAATGCTTTCCTCTCCCTCCAGTCTTCTATACCATGCAGTCCGATGTAAATAATATCACTCCTCTCCCTCCAGTCTTTTATACCGTACAGTCCCATGTAAATAACACCAGTCCTCTCCCACCAGTTTTCTATATGATACAGTCCCATGTAAATAACCTCTCTTCCTTAGAGTCTTCTATACCATGCAGTCCCATGTACATAACATTACTCCTCTCCCTCCAGTCTTCTATACAATACAATCCCATGTAAATAACACCAGTCCTCTCCCATCATTATTCTATATGATACAGTCTGATGTAAATAACCTCTCTTCCTTACTGTCTTCTATACCATGCAGTCCCATGTAAATAACACCAGTCCTCTCTCATTATTCTTCTATATGATACAGTCCGATGTAAATAACCTCTCTTCCTTACAGTCTTCTATAACATACAGTCCCATGTAGATAACTTAAATCCCCTCCTTCAGCTCCCTCCAACCCATTGTCCCATGTAAATAACATTACTCCTTACCCTCCAGTCTTCTATAATACCCAGTTCCATTTAAACAACACCAGTCATCTCCCCCCAGTCTCCGGTAACATACTGTCATGGACATTCCTGCGACAGGTAGCAGGAGGTCTGTCAGATTGGCAACACGTGGTGCGGTAATTGTCCCTCGCCTATTTATTGTTGCTTCTCCCACAGTTCCTTGCGGTTTATAGCTTCAGTGGTTATTGTGGCGTACTGGTGTGTGGTTCTCAGCCGAGATCCTGGAGCCTACATTTCTTCATTGAAGATAAGCGTCTTCATTCCCTTTTGTGTGTTATGTTAATTTTCCCTGTTGTTTGTTATTAGGCCTGAGGGAGACTCCTGTTTGTCCTTCCTTGTGGAGGAACAGGTAGTCTCATTCCCGACATTAGTTCCAGTGTCCTATAGGGTCAGATTGGCTCTTAGGTTTCCTGTGTATGAACTTGCCTAACTTTGGGGCCTGTTCATACTGGTGTTAGTCAGGATTAGAGTCAGGGTTTCCTTTTAGGAGGTGTCCATCTTCCTTCCCAAATTTCCAGGCCTAATCTCCATTCCCTCCTACGCTCATTGTGGTCCCCCCCCCCCTCCTGAGTGTGACACATACAGTCCCAGCCTCTCTAACATACAGTCCCAGTTAAATGACATATTTCCCTCCCACTCAGCAGGGAGGAGGTATAATGGGGAGAACCACATATCCCAGCATTTCTCTGGCACTTACATTCATTCCAAGGCCTCACAAGTCTCCACTGCTGAGTTGCTGCCTCTTTCTGCACTGGTCACATGATGGTGACCTCATCACAGGTCCTACCACCACTTCCAGTGTTGAAGCGATCACATGACTATGATGTCATCGCAGGTCCTTCATCTATGGAGTACAGCCAGAACGGGCAGTAGATTCACAGTAAGTCCTAATCAGGCCCCCCCACCCCCTCCACTCCAAGATGACCAGGTTACCCTGTTGGCAGAAGGAGGGAGTGAAAAAATTATAAAATAAAAATAACAAAAACACCTCTGCTGGCACTGGGAAGGGCCCCTCTTCCTCTCTGGACCGCTGTGCAGCTGAACCTGCTGAATCTTACTGGAAAGCTGGGTCATGAATTAAAATATCTTTTCAATGTCTAATTTGGCAATATTGGCAAAAAAAAGCCAATATAATTTAGGTCTGTAATGTATACCTTATGATGTAAGGGACAGACAGCACATGTAGGGACGGAATATGTTTAAAACACCATTAGGATTTGGTGGACACAATTTAAGTATTAGTAATCAGCAATACTCTGTTTTTAAATGTCTATAGGCTCTGTGTCTGAGAGGCTAATAATGCTGTTTGAAATGAGGGTCACATCTGCTTTGAGGCAAGGTGAGCATCTCACCTCAGACAACGGCTGATCTGTCTCTAAGGTGGAGACAGCCTATGGCTGGACTACAGTGAGCATTGCAGTTACAGATGGCACTGCAGAGGGGCTTTATGACTACTGTAGTAACTAAAGGGGGCATTATAATTATTGGGTGAAGTACAGGTGGGCATTATAAGTACTATGGCTATTATGGAAGGAGCACTATAGGGGGCCATAACTACAGGGGCACTGCAGGGGACATTATATCTACTGAGGGAAATCCAGAGACCATTATAACTACTGGAAACACTGCTGTGGGGCATAATGTCTATTTGGAGCACTACAGGAGGCATTATAATTTTTAAGCACACAATAGGAGGCTATTATAACTACTGGAAACACTACAGTGGGCAATATAAATACTGGGGGCACTACAAGAGGGTATTATAACTACAGGGGGCATTATAAATACTGAGGGCACTATAGTGGGTCATTATAACTGCTGAACTCCCATCTGGTCAAGTTTCAGTTGATACTATACCACTTAGCTGTGGTTATTGTGGCACAGTTCTGCACCTTCACTAGAGATGAGCGAATCTATTCGCTGATTCGTTGATTCATATTGAATCTTGGAAATTTTTAGCTGCAAAGAGAATCCGAATATTAGGTGATTCGCTTCGGCTTTGTACGCATTCGCTATGTAGTTTGTCCTATAAATTATACACTATTGCTACGTATAAGTTACTGTTGCGTACCTTTTTAACTGAACATTCGTTATTAGTGCGCGAATGTTCACTAAAAGCCATATAGTTATGTATATTTTGTACACAAATTGAACAAATCTATTCATCGAATATACGAATCTTAGGAAAAGTTCGACGAATGTTTGGTGAATAAACTTTTGCATGATTCGCTCATCTCTAACCTTCACCAAACGTTTATTCTGCTGTAAAATCTAATATTTCTACTGGTCATCAGCCACATTTTCTGCCATATTCTATTGCATTTTCTTCTGGCGAGATGTTCGCAGTAGCGCAGTTCAGAGCCTTCACCAAAATTCTGTTGTATGATATACTGTAAATATTTCTGCTAAGGTGTCCATTTTTAAAAAGAAATTCTTTAAAATGTTCTTGTTTTCTAAATGACTGTGACGTTTCCCTGACACATATCCTGTTCCCTAAACCAATGGACTTTTGAGGAGGTATACTGAAAAAGTGGGGTGGCTAGTAGCTGCTGACTGTCCTCAATAATATCTTCCTTGCTGAAAACTGGAGCAGAGCCAGCGGCATACATTATTTGCCTCGCAGAAGGAGATGATGAAGGACAGTGGGATTGTTCATCAAAACACAACCGCTGGATGAGAGCAGCAGCTCTGGTTTTCTGCTCAACCCACCCCTTATTCTGCTGCTACTTTTGCTGACTACAGCAACATTTTTGCCACTGCCCGTTCTTTTGGAGGGTCCTGACAACTGTCTTTTGGACAGTAACGCTAAATGAATATGTAAATAAGTTATTCAATCTCAATGTGGACACCCCAATAACAATAGAACAAATTCAAACCACAATTCACCACAATTTGAGAATCAAGGCCTAATTGAATTGTTTATCTATAAAACAAGGTGGACGCTTCAATAACAGTAGAACTACAAGAATCAAGGCGTGAATGAATTATCTATTAAAGAAAGTGGACACCCCAATAACAGGAGAACAAGACAGGTTATTTACCCCAATTTGACAATCAAGGCCTAATGGAATTGCTTATCTATTAAACAAGGTGGACACCATTAAAATAGATAGCTCTGTGCCCTACACAAGGATTGATGCAAACTGCACTCTCCTATGAATACCTTCACTTCAGATTATGGTCCCTGAGCTATGCTTTCCCTACAGTGTCTGAAAACTCTCCCTGCGATCTCCCCTACACTGCCCCTGCTCTTTCCCTATCCAATATTCTACAATTAAAGTCTTTCTTAAACACTATCCTTAGCACTTGTCACATCTCTTCCTATGCTCAGCTCGCGGTGAAATAGCGGAGACCGCGCAGGATAAGGCTTTTAAAGGGCTGTGACATCACAGGGGCGGGCCAGCTACAGATCATCATCAAAGTATTACAGGTGATCTCACATGCCCAGGTTTCTTACTTTCACTTTGTAACATGTGTAGGCATTTTAGGAAAAAAGCAATTTTTAGCACAAAGCGCCAGGAAATTCAGATTCGTTGCAAATTAAATTTTTCCTGATTTAATTCCACTTCGGATGCTTCGTTTCGTTCAACCACTACCTACAACCATCAGCTGGATGATTGACCATCCGAAAATAAGTCTTGATGAGCTTCAGAGGCTGATGTTAGGGGCAAACACATTCTCAAGCTGCTGTGTAGACATTTTTCTGTGGATATGTGACAAATTTGTAAAGTGGGAAAACCCTTTAACTTCCACCCCATTTCCCTATTTAAAGCTGAATATAAATAAAGATCTTATTCATGAGGGAAAAAATCTGTTTATATTTGATTATAACCTATGATTAGTTATAATGGCTCGTTTTGTCTGGGGAGCAATAATTAGGAGAAATAAAATGGTCGCCTGTCCCATTAGTACACACAAAACCTGTCCTAGTCGCACAGCAGGACAAGTTACTTCACAACACTGAGCTAAAGAGCTGCCTCATCCTCCTCTCTGCTCATCAGGGATTATAATTCTGAATACAGTTCAGATCTTCAGCTGATTCTCAGTAGGAATGGAGGTCATGAGGAGACATGAAGTAAGGAGAGGAGGGTGGGGGTAAGGCTAATGAGCAGCAGCACTTATATGCAGTCTCCATTACCACAGTCTGTCCTGTCCATCCTCTCTGTACTTCATGTCTCTTCTTGAACTCCATTCCCACAGAGATTCAACTAAAGATCTTATCAGCTGTATTCAGGATCATAATCCCTGGCATGCAGAGCAGAGAGGAGGACGAGGCAGCTCTTTACCTCAGTGTTCTGAAGTAACTTGTCCTGCTGTGCGACTAGGACAGGTTTTGTGTGTACTAATGGGACGGCAACCATTTTATTTCTCCTAATGATTGCTCCCCAGACAAAACGAGCCATCATAACTAATCATAGGTATTTGGGAATATATTTATAATAAAGTCATATTTAAGCATTTTCATTTCCTTAATTCTAGGGGTTGTCCGGGTTCAGAGAAGAACCCGGACATACCTGCAATTTCACCCAGGCAGCCCGCTTGAAGAGGGCATCGGAGCATCCTATGCTCCGATGCCCTCCTTTGCCCTGCGCTAATTAGCGCAGGGCAAAGGAATTTAGCCAGTTCCGTGACGTACCGTCCCTGCCGGGCAGAGGCTTCCCGCCAGGCAGTGAGTCGGTGACGTCATCGCGCTGATGGACGGCTTAGCGCTGCCCTAGCCAGTATAAACGGCTAGGGCAGCGCTAAAGCCGCCCATTAAGGCCGGGTGACGTCACCGAACTCACTGCCGGGCGGAAGTACCCGCCCGGTCAGCGAGTGTTTACATACAAAAGAGACCTTGCCCTGCGCGATCTAGCGCAGGGCAAGGGGGGGCATCGGAGCATGAGATGCTCCGATGTCCTCTTCAGGCAGGCTGCCTGGGTGAAATTGCAGGTATGTCCGGGTTCTTCTCTGAACCCGGACAACCCCTTTAAGCATTTTCATTTCCTTAATTCTTGGAGAACCCTTTTAATTGTATTGTTATTATTAATATCATTATCATTTGTATTAAGAATATTACTATTATTATAATCATCACCATTGTTCACATGTACTATTAGTTATATAAAGTCTCTTTCCCTCTACCTAGACATCCAATCATGTGTGTGACAAGGCAGAGCTTGCTGGCTAGTTACATGACAGAACAGCTCATTTTCTAGGATAGCCAAGTTTAGGTTGATGTTTAATTGGGTGAGTGGGACTGCTTTCTTGGCTGGAAAAGAGTGGTGATTAACATAGAAATGAGAATTGCCGTATCTATCCTTGCTTTTCCTCTGCAGATATACAGTATGAAAGTATCTAATATGAAGCTGAGGAGGAGACTGTTTTACAATAGGGTTTTTGAACAAATAAGTGTAAGGAAAGCTGGAAAGTGGTTATTATTTAAATCACATTTTGACATTGACAGATAATAAGTCTCATCCATATAATGTGTCCTTGCACTGAGTGAAATAATTGCTACATGCAGAACATACACATTAAGTGAAAAAATGTACGTACAACACATTATTTGCATAACTTGCATCAAAATGTTGTCCAAGTTCAACCTAAAGCTGATATATGAGTCAGAGTACAATTAAAACTCTTGCATATGAAAAGCATTTTTGACACATTATGAATATAAAAATTGTTTCCAGTTAGGACAATATAACTTATTTTATTACTATTCCTGTTAAAAAAGGCAGGACTGAATATCACAGCATGCTGCACTTATGTTATCCAGTAAAATGACGGACACCATAATGGAGACCCGGCAGACCCCATTATACTTAATGGGATTTGTCAGTACCATTGCTGTCTGTCATCTGACGGATCTGACACTTCCATCATTTTCTATCATATGACGGAGAAGAGGAACAGAAATGATCACCAGACGTGTGACTCTAGCAGAGTGTAGCACTGATGTGAACAAGCTCCTAGAAATATACAGCACAGTATGGATGCTCATCTGAGGAGGTTTTTTTGGTGTTTTTACCACAGGTTTACAGTTGTGACTTACTGATACATCTGCTCCACAGTTTCTAGTAGATTAAGAGAAGAATGCACAGAGTGGTAAACTACAGTACATAATAATCATGGACCCCACTGCAAAACACAGAATGGTAAGCCAAGGGCACAGCAGTACACAGAGTCCCAACAGAGTAAATGACTTAAAGTAGACCTGTGACCTCTTCTGAAATGTTTTAGTAACTACTTGCATTTCCAATGTAATAATTCCGGAACATCTATTCTTTTGACTCTATGTTGTGCCATTACTTTATTATTCCTGCTAAAAGTTATGAATGAACTACAAGCAGTTTGGGATGAAGGTTCAGGTGCGTGTTATCAGTTGAGGGAGTGCCCCTGCACAGTCTGATGCAGTTACCGGGTTCGAGGTGGCCCCAATGCTACACTGGGTCCCTGGACACCGTTGAGGTGTCACCATGTGTTGCTGCTCTCCGGAAGAGAAGGTAAGGCATGGTGCACCCCAATGGGAAATAAGTCCAGAGAGTCAGGGTCTGCAGTAAACCAGTGTGCTTCTTTACTGGAGAAACCCAAGTGCAAAACAATACAAGCAAGGTATAGGGCTGGCTTCTCCAGTCTCCTCCCTGGCAGAAGAAGGGTTTGATGCTGAGGAAAAGCCTGAGCTACTGTAGCTTTCCCTCTGGCTGGTACCCTGGTCAAAGTCTGGAGGCAAACAATCTGTATCTCTCTTGGTCACAGGGCTGGTGACCCATGGTATGTGGCTCAGCATCCCCATTTCAGCTACTTCTTCTGGTCACTCATGCAGACTGGTATGTATATCTCCCTCTAAGCACTGGTCCCTAACTGCAGAACAGTAGGGGCCCTGACTGCTCTCCTTATATACATTTTCTAGCTGAACTAGAACCTTATAATGGGAGGGGTAGAGTGGAGAAACTCAGCACAAACAGATACATTGTTACTACTCCCGTCTGTCATAGACTTACATTAGAGCTTCAATGTATCTCAATGGCAATAACACAGCTATTTTTCCAGACACAAACAGGTTTTTAGAACAGAGCTAAATCAGAAATTCAAAAGGTCAGTCTGTCCAGTTTTGTTGGTAAACTACACCTGGCTTTTTCCCTCCAAAACATGCTTTTCTTTAAACTCTGTTGCTTCAGACTGTGCAAAATTACTAACTTCTAATTCAAAGTCCCAAAAGTCTCAGTATTCATTAAGCCTTTCCACAGAGCCTCGTAAATACAGTGCACATAGTTTATAACATAGTAACATAGTAACATAGTTTATAAGGCCGAAAAAAGACATTTGTCCACCCAGTTCGGTCTGCTATCCTGCAAGTTGATCCAGAGGAAGGCAAAAAAGCCCTGTGAGGTAGAAGCCAATTTTCCTCACTTTAGGGGAAAAATTTCCTTCCCGACCCCAATCAGGGAATCAGAATTACTCCCTGGATCAACAACCCATCTCTAGTAACTATAACCTGTAATATTATTACCCTCCAGAAATACATCCAGACCCTTTTAAACTCTTTTAGTGAACTTACCATCACCACCTCCTCAGGCAGAGAGTTCCATAGTCTTACTGCTCTTACCTTAAAGAATCCTCTTCTATGTTTGTGGACAAACCTTCTTTCCTCTAGGCGCAGGGGATGTCCCCTCGTCACAGTCACAGTCCTTGGGATAAAAAGATCATGGGAGAGATCTCTGTACTGACCCCTGATATATTTATACATAGTTATTAGATCTCCCCTCAGTCGTCTTTTTTCTAAAGTGAATAACCCTAATTTTGATAATCTTTCTGGGTACTGTAGTCCCCCCATTCCAGTTATGACTTTAGTTGCCCTCCTCTGAACCCTCTCCAGCTCTGCTATGTCTTCCTTGTTCACAGGAGCCCAGAACTGAACACAATACTCCATGTGTGGTCTGACTAGTGATTTGTAGAGTGGCAGGACTATGTTCTCATCACGGGCATCTATGCCTCTTTTGATGCAACCCATTATCTTATTGGCCTTGGCAGCAGCTGTCTGACACTGGTTGCTACAGCTTAGTTTGTTGTTCACTAAAATTCCTAGGTCCTTTTCCAAGTCAGTGCTACCCAGTGTTTTACCATTTAATATGTACTGGTGGCTTGCATTATTCCTTCCTATGTGCATAACCTTACATTTGTCAGTGTTAAACCTCATCTGCCTCTTCTCTGCCCAAGCCTCCAATCTATCCAGATCCATCTGTAGTAGTGTACTGTCCACTTCTGTTTTAATTACTTTACACAGTTTAGTGTCATCTGCAAAAATTGATATTTTACTGTGCAAGCCTTCTACAAGATCATTAATGAATATATTGAAGAGAATAGGGCCCAATACTGACCCCTGTGGTACCCCACTAGTGACCCAATCTGAGTATGTGCTGTTAATAACCACCCTCTGTTTTCTATCACTGAGCCAGTTACTTACCCACATACAGACATTTTCTCCCAGGCCAAGCATTCTCATTTTATATACTAACCTTTTATGTGGTACAGTGTTAAATGCTTTGGAGAAGTCCAGATATACGACATCCATTGATTCTCCGCAGTCCAGTCTAGAACTTACCTCCTCATAGAAGCTGATTAAATTAGTTTGACATGACTGATCCCTCATGAAGCCATGTTGATATGGAGTTATTTGCTTATTTTCATTGAGGAACTCCAAGATAGCTTCTCTTAGAAAACCTTCAAACAGTTTAACCACGACAGATGTTAAACTTCCCGCCTATAGTTACCGGGCTCTTTTTTTGGACCCTTTTTGAATATTGGCACCACATTTGCTACGCGCCAATCCTGTGGAACACTCCCTGTCAGTATAGAGTCCTTAAATATCAGAAATAAGGGTCTGGCTATGACATTACTTAATTCTCTTAGGATATGGGGGTGTATGCCATCTGATCCTGGCGATTTGTCTATTTTAATCTTTTTAAGATGTCTCTGTACTTCTTCCTGGGTCAGACAGGGCACTTTTAATGGGGAATTTACTTTTATATTCTGCATTTCATCTGACAGTTTATGTTCCTCAGTGAACACAGTGGAGAAAAAAATATTTAGTAGTTTTGCTTTCTCCTCATCGCTCTCTGCAACTCCCCCCTCATTACACCTTCAGGTTTATACTTTTTACTATTTATATAATTGAAGAACATTTTAGGGTTAGTTTTACTCTCTTTAGCAATTAATCACTCACTCTCTAGTTTGGCTGTTTTTATTTGTCTTTTACATATTCTATTTTTTCCCTTTTCCTATAGTTTTTCAATGCTTCCTTGCCACCCTCCTGTTTTAGTGATTTAAATGCTTTCTTTTTGTCATGAACAGGATAGTTTTCTCAACATATAAAATGTAGTTACACAGTATTAAACAGTATAAGTCTTTGCAAGTTAACCCTTTTAAGTGAAATAAAGTAACGAGTTGCTGATTTTTCATAGGGGAAAGAGGGCAAATGTATTCAAATGTCCAGACTTCAAACTACCCCTGCTCCAGGGCACTACACTGGCACTATCCAATCAGTGCTGTCAGACTGTGAAGGACACACCCCCAACTGGTAACTTTTATTCTGAGAAAGCTTTCACTAATTGTTAACATATCCAAAGAGACGGGAGATAACAACTTGTTTCTACTTACTCAATAATGAAAAGTAGAGACACAGCAATAGTATAAGGACAACTCATTACAAGCATAATTGAAGTAGACCTTTCCTAGGTGACTGTCTGTTTGACTTATTTATTTCCTTTGATTTAATTTCAGCAGCTATACTTCAATTAATTAAATGTTTTTGATACATCTCAACAGCTGCTTCGCTCATTCAGCTAAAAGCACAGCTATGTCATTCAGACGCGCAGTCAGCCTCTATTTAGAATAGATGGACTGCTTAGCTGTAATGTGCCGGCTTCTCATGGCTGATGCAAGCTGCCATTGACTTTCAGCCACCTTTCTCTTCAGTATCGCATTCAGATTTCAGAAGAGAACCCATGTAAAATAGTATAACTGAAGTAAAACATCTTTGGTGCCATGGAACCATTTAACCCCTTAAAGGGAGTCTTTCACCTGTTTTCCACCTATATAACTAACAGCAGTGCCCCACAGAAGATTGCATACACATCCTAGACATACCGGTGTGCACTTTGTGTCTGTATTACATGTCCAGGAAAAGCACTTTTATTTTGCAGGAAAACAGCTCCCAAGTGCCCAGTTGAAAGTGAAACTAAAAACAGCTTTCTCTCCCGCCTCGATTTCTAACAGCTTCTGATATACTGGATATAATGCTGTGACTTTGGAATACCAGCTTTCAAAGAAGGTCAGAACCATTTTTCTATCTGCTACCAATCCCAAGATATGAGCAGCTAAAGCAGCCCTACCCTCTTCAGTCTGGTTTGCTTTGGGCACTTGCAGCAGCAGAGCTGGGCACTTGGGAGCTGTTTTCCTGCAGAATAAAAGTGCTTTTCATGGACATGTAATACAGACACAAAGTGCACACCGGTATGTCTAGGATGTGTATGCAATCTTCTGTGGGGCACTACTGTTAGTTATATAGGTGAAAAACAGGTGAAAGACTCCCTTTAAGAAGATGGCCTAGTCTAGTACTTATTGACACTGTGGTTTATTTTCACTGTGAAATCCATATCTTTCTTATTTTCCCATTGATGTAGCCTTAAGAGGCCCTGTATTTTAGGGTGCCTTTTTTTACGTATTAATGGGGTATTTCCATCCATTGGTAGCATATTGCTAAGATATGCCATTATTATCAGATAGGTGCAGGTCCCATCTCAAGTACCCTCTCCTATCTCCAGAACAAGGCCCCAAAGTGAAGTAGAGAAGCTGTGCCTACACAGTTTGCTCTCCTTTCACCTCTATGGGACTGTCAGAAATAGCCAAGCCTGTTCTAGATTATTTTTGGAACTCCCTTCGTGTTAAAAGGAGAATGGCTACGCATGCACGGCATGATCTCCTTCTCTTTAGGGGTTCTGTTCTGGAGATAGGAGCGAGTCCTAGAGGTGGGGACCACACCAATCTGACTTTGATGGCATATCCTAGCAATATGTCATCACTATTCAAAATTTCTCCGAATTCTGGCACCATTTTTTTTCTAGGAAACTGATATAGATGCCTTGTACCACAGTTATTCAGTGTTTTGGACATTTTTTCTGAGTTGTTTGACAAAGGGGAGTGGCTTAGCAGAAAGGTTTTAGGCCTGCCAGAATGGGCCTGCCTTAATATGTGCCAACATAGAGCCAAAATTCTGGTGCCAAGTCAGCCAACTAATAGGTGGTGTAAACCAAGTTTATCATTCAGCATCAGTCACTATGATAAATCTGGTGCATCTTTAGACATTCACTGTGAAATAAAGGACATAATATTATTATTTTGTGGTTTGAAAGGATTATTGCTATACCACATTTATACAGTTTTTTTTTAAATATATATATTTTGATGTTTGACCAATAAAAACATTAATAAAAGTAATTTGTTTAATATCACTGATTTCAAAGACTCATGGCTTTTTTTTCATTCCAAGATGCATAAGGGCTTGTGTTTTTCAGCAAGTTGGAGCTCTTATTGATACTGTTTTGGTGTACATAATAATTTTGATGAGTTTATATTCTGTTTTTTAAATTAGACATTGTTTTTGTTTTTTTAAACAATGCAAAAACATTGGCCCAGATTTACTAATCCTATAGGCCATTAACCATACAGGATAAATACTTTTATATTTTAAAAGTTCAGACATTTAGAGGTAAGGTGACACAAATGATCTTTATTTGTTTATTTTTCATTGTAAAATGGGGAAACGGATGATTTGAATTTTTATATATTTTTATTTTTTTTAGATTTTTTTAAACTTTTTTTCCTTTTTTACATTTATTTTTAGTTCCCCTAAGGGACTAAAGCATACAATTCTCTATTTGCTTATACCCAAAACTGCAATGGCTTACCATTGCAGTCCACAGGAGGATTAGTGCATTCCTAACAAGCCCTGCTAACTTTTGCAATGGCAGGCCTTAGAGCCTTCAGTAGGTTCAAGGCTGCCATAGCAACCAAACAACTCTATAATCTCGTTGCAAGGGAGCCAGTTGTTCACTGGGAGCACAGTGTTCCTGCAAATTGACCCGTCCAGATGCCATGGTCACAATTGCCCACTTCATCTGAGAGGGTAAAAGTCCATGATTGATATTGTCACTATTCACAGACTCTGCCAAGGGTGTCTACAGCATCCTTTCAGATCCTATGTGGGCACCATCTTTAAAGACCTGACATCCACCATACATATACAGAGAATATACAGAAGGTATGTTCCAAGATAGACACAAATTCACTTTTTTATGAAGTCAGCATTGGAAGCTAAAATGGTGATCAGTTTGGCTGTCCATTTAATGCATGAATGGCTGGGTCCACCAGGGCAGCTCCCCATTCTGGCTCTTAGAGGTGGATCCCATGTGATTGACCCTCTATTTGACATCTAGAGGGTCATAATAGATCATAAGGACAATGGTTATTTTCATGAGAAAACTTCATTCGGGAGCAAATATATTCTGTAGTTGAAACAGGTAGATGCGTGGGCCCCTGTACACTGAGCACCCATTTACAGTAATGAGCTCCAATTATTTACATGGTGTAATGTACTGCTGGCAAGTGATGATTTTATAGCCTTTAAAACAGATGTAATCAGCCAACATTTCTAAGCTGCAGATATGTTTTCAGGGGACAATGATTTGGAAATTGTTTGCTCAATAATTGGTCCTTGTTAAAGGGCCTTAATGTATAATATCAGTGCAACGCTAACAACACTATGTGTATTGTACTATTCATAAGTGCGTTTATTATTGCTTTGCTGTTTTTTACATTGTTTCCAACCTTCTAACCTTTTAGAAATGGATGCGAGAATAATGTAACCTGATGCTACAATACCTTTAATAATGAAATTTTAAATGTAACAACAAATATATTAGTTATGTCCAGAAGTCTATTGAACATTTTCTGACTCAAAATTTTCTATTTATAAATTATTATATTATATTTTTCTACAGAATTTGCAGCTAATAACTTATATGATGATGATAATAATAATAATAATAATAATAATGATAATAATAATAATACATCTTTCTCTTCTTGGATATGGCTTTCCCCAGCTCTTCTGTACTACCTGCAGGTGTAACCTTTATACCTGTTGTACTAATATGTATTTAGAGACTTTACTACAGTGGTTGGTTGATAAACAGCATTTTCTAAAATCTGCATTGCATTTGCTGACATTTCAGAGTGTAAATTCAGATTGCTCGCTGCACATCTGTGATATCTAAAGCAACCTTGTTTTTAATTTAACCAAAGGTTGGATAGCAAACATGAGTGACTAATTTTTGTGCCTGTTAATGAGCAAGGTGGGAACCAGACAGAGATCTCATCCTGTTTATTAAACAAGATTTAGTATGTTTTATTAAAATACGCATTTAATGATGAATTGGAAGAAATTCTCATCTGAGTTTTGTTAAACTAGGATATACAGTATAACCCCACTTCACTTGCATTGTATGTGTACAGGCAGCTGTGCCATATATGAGTTTTCACAGTTTTAAAGATTGATGGCTTATGCTTAGGAAATGCTTAGGGTAAACCATGAATCTTTGATTGATGGGGCCCTGACCCCTCGAGTCAAGAGAATGTTTACTCCTGTGAATAGGGCTGACCTGCAGTGATATAGATACAGATTCTGTGCTTGGATAAGAAATGAAGGGGCTGTAATGCTCTCTGGAGCAATTGTAATGAAAGTAATGATTCTGTTATAGTAGATGGCCCAAGAATTGTCCTGGGATAATTTCTGTAAAGGTCTGTCTTAAGCATGATAAGAAAACTACAAATCCTGACACATATTTACAGTAAAATATGTGGAATGGTAGCTCTGCTGTAAAGTAGTAACACGAAATACATCTATAACCTATAGACAACTTGAACAGCTTCATCGAGCTTCTCTCTTCTACAAAAATTCTACAGAACCAAATCGCAAGAAATTATGATTTGATAGAATCTGAATTTTTGAAAAAAGTAGGTCTAATTTTAATTCTATAGAATCAACTCCCTTGTATCTAGTTGTGATAACTATAAAAGCTAAAATATTCTAGATGTCCAAACAGGTTTAGCAAATACAGAGTGAACATTTTACAGCTTTGCCATAATACACCTTTGTCTGTTGATAGATTCAGGGATCATGCATAGAGATGAGCGAGCATACTCGTCCGAGCTTGGTGCTCGTTCGAGTATTACGGTACTCGTAAGTGCTCGCTGCTCGGACGAGTATCTCGCCATGCTCGAGGAAATGGCAACTTCCGCATTGTGCATTTTTGATGCCTATAAACTCATCCAATTACAAGCCAGGAGACTCTGCGGTACACCCAGCATCACGTGGGGCCCTTACATGTCGATAGCAGGGGTTGGCTGGCCTGATCAGGTGACCCTGGAATACACTAGTGACTGGCCGCGGTGCTCGGCTCAGATGCTGTCTGGATGTCGTTAGGGATAGAGCTGCTGCGTTTCAGGGAGAGTGTTAGGGCCTGCATTTAGTTCTTTGTTAGGCAGGAGTGATCTCAAAAGAAGCCAACAGCCCTTCTAAGGGCTACAAGACATTTTTTTTGTCTCCTGGCTTGGCTGGCTGGCTGGCACTAGTAGTGCAGCTATCGCCATATATATATCTCAGTAATACAAATCCATTTCATACAGCACTGTGGAACCATTCTGTGTGTCACAGTTCAGCTGTCCACTCACTACAATCCGTATTTTCTGTCCAGGTGACACATTCTGTACGTCACTTAATTAAACAAGGTATTTTGCTCTCACTTATACAGCTAGATTACAAAAATCTCTGTGCGACATTTGTCTGGGTTGCAACTAAGCAGACGAAGTCTGCCTAATCTAATAGTTTCCGTGTAATTGCTACATACTGCACGGTACGTAATAACATACGTAATTTTGATCTAACTTATCCACCTATATATTTACTTGTTCAGACTGAACAAGTTTGTGGGTTTCAGTACAGCAGGCCCATTTTTTTTATTTTTTTATATAATACACTTATATTCAGAAAATGTTGAACCCCAGGGCTAAGGGTCGAGGACGAGGGCGTGGGCATTAAATTACTGCAGGGGGCAGAGGCCATGGTCCGGGGCAGGGTAAGACAGTACCTGCTGATGAGGGAGCAGGGGTACGCCGCAGAGCTACACTCCCTAGCTTCATGTCTCAACTTACAGGGACACGTGGTAGAGAACTGTTGAAACCACAACAGTGCAAACAGGTGATGTCGTGGATTGCGGACAATGCTTCAAGTAATTTGTCCACCAATCAGTCTTCCACGCAGTCCACCAACGTTACCCAAGGGAGCACTCCTCTGGCTCCTCCACCTCAAACTCCTTCCCCCCAGTCTGCCCCCTCCCAGGAAAATTTGGAATGCGATCCGGCATACTCTCAGGAACTGTTTTCTGGACCCTTCCCAGAGTCACAAACCACTTCTCAGGTTGCTGCTGACCCCGTTCCCGATGCCCAAGTTTCCAACTGTCGCAGTCTGTGGGTGATGATGATGATGATGACAATGTTGACTTAGTGGAAAAAGTTTGTAAAGAGGTGTCGGACGATAAGGAGACAAGGTTGTCAGACAGTGGTGAAGTTGTTGTCAGGGCAGGAAGTCCGAGGGGAGAGCAGACTGAGGAATCGGAGGATGACGAGGTGACTGACCCAAGCTGGGTTGATAAGCCGAGTGAAGACAGTGCTTCTGAGGCGGAGGCGAGTGCTGCACCAGAACAGGTTGTAAGAGGCAGTGGTGTGGCCAGAGGGAGAAGCAGGGCCAGAGCTGGTGCATCAGCAGCAACTGTTTCACGTAGTGAAGCTCCCGTGGCGAGGCCTAGATGTTCGCAAGTCTGGAGGTTCTTTAAAGAAAATGAGGATGACCGACGGACTGTGGTGTGCAACCTGTGCCACACCAGGATCAGCAGGGGTGCCACCACTACTAGCCTAACCACCACCAGCATGCGCAGGCATATGAGTGCTAAACACCCCACTCAATGGAACCAAGGCCGTTCACCACCTCCTGCGGGTCACACCACTGCTCCTTCCCCTGTGTCACTCACTGCCTCTGCTAGTCAACCCCCTGCCCAGGACCCCGGCACGAGCGCCTCCCGCCGGAAAACCACACCTTCGCCTCCACGATCCTCCACAGTGTCCACCAATGTGTCCCAGCGCAGCATTCAGCTGTCTTTACAGCAGACGCTGGAGCGCAAGAGGAAATACAGTTCCACCCACCCACATGCCCAAGCCCTCAACATCCACATCTCCAAATTGCCAAGCCCGGAGATGCTGCCCTATAGGCTGATAGAGACCGAGGCCTTTCGCAATCTCATGGCGGTGGCTGCCCCTCGGTATTCGGTCCCCAGCCGCCACTATTTTTCCCGATGTGCCGTCCCAGCCCTACACCAGCGCGTGTCACAGAACATCATCCGTGCCCTGACCAACGCTGTTTCTGAGAAGGTCCACCTAACCACGGACACGTGGACAAGTGCTGCCGGGCAGGGACACTATATCTCACTGACGGCACATTGGGTTAACTTGGTGGAGGCTGGGACCGAGACTGACCCTGGGGCCGCTAATGTATTGCCCACACCGAGGATTGCGGGACCTACATCGGTTACGGTCTCTCAGACATACTATGCCTCCTCCTCCGACCCCTCCTCCTCCTCCACCGAATTACCATCCATGGGCACGGCGCCTTCAGTCGGTTGTTCTAGGCGCAGCAGCAGTGCCGTGGGTAAGCGCCAGCAGGCGGTGCTCAAACTGCTGAGCTTAGGTGACAAAAGGCACACCGCCAAAGAGCTGTTACAGGGCATCACGGCGCAGACCGATGTGTGGCTGGCACCGCTGAACCTCAAGCCAGGCATGGTTGTGTTTGACAACGGGCGTAACCTGGTGGCAGCTCTGCAACTCGGCAGACTGACTCATGTGCGATGCCTGGCCCACGTGTTCAATCTAATAGTTCAGCGGTTCCTCAAGACATACCCTAATCTGTCTGATTTGCTCACCAAGGTGCACCGCATCTGTGCGCATTTCCGCAAGTCGACCACAGATGCTGCCACTCTCAGGGCAGCGCAGCGCCGCCTACAACTGCCCGCTCACCGACTGTTGTGCGACGTGCCCATGAGATGGAATTCGACATTAAACATGTTATCCAGAGTTTACCAGCAGCGCAGAGCGATTGTAGACTGCCAGATGTCAACTTCCACCAGAACTGGTAGTCAGGTCAGTCAGATTCCTTTAAGTCTACAATGAGGAGTGGGCGTGGATGTCTGATATCTTCCAGGTGTTCAGCAACTTTGAGGAGTCAACACAGATGGTCAGCGGCGATGCCGCCATTATCAGCCTCACCATCCCGCTGCTTTGCCTGTTGAAAAACTCACTGCTTAGCATGAAGTCGTATGCTCTGCGCTTGTCACAAGAGACGGTGGAGGAAGATACGTCGCTTGATAGCCAGAGCACCCTCCGGTCTGTTTCTAAGCGCGTATCGGAGGAAGGGGATGAGGATGAGGAGGAAGAGGAGGAGAATGTCGGCGAGGCAGAAGAGGGTACCAGTGCTCAGTCCTTAACTATTGAGCGTGTATGGGCTGAAGAGGAGGAGGAGGAGGAGGAGGAGGAAATGGAGAGTCAGGCCAGTGAGGAGAGAGAATTCTTGCGTGTTGGGGCTCTGTCACACATGGCAGACTTCATGTTAGGCTGCCCATCCCGTGAGCCTCGCGTTAGAAGAATTTGTACTGGGTGTTCACTCTCCTGGACCCACGGTACAAGCAGAACCTTTCCACTCTCATCCCTGCAGAGGAAAGGAGTATGAGAGTGAATAGATATCAACAGGCCCTGGTGCACAAGCTGAAGCAATCCTTCCCATCTGATGCCACTAGCGGCAGAGGGCATGGTTCTGTGGGCCAAGTAGCGGGGGAGAGGAGGCGAGCAGGCAGCTTGTCCAGCACTGGCAGGGGAACGCTCTCCAAGGCCTTTGCCAGTTTTATGTCACCCCAGCAAGACACTGTCACCTGTCCCCGTGGGTAAGCGCCAGCAGGCGGTGCTCAAACTGCTGAGCTTAGGTGACAAAAGGCACACCACCAAAGAGCTGTTACAGGGCATCACGGTGCAGACCGATGTGTGGCTGGCACCGCTGAACCTCAAGGCAGGCATGGTTGTGTTTGATAACGGGCGTAACCAGCTCAACCTCCTTCCCCCCAGCCTGCCCCCCACCTACAGGCCCTCTCTCCAAACAATTTACTTCTTTTTACAGTCTAGGCAGAGTAGGGGGGAGCTGTACAGAAAGATGGTGAGGGAGTACCTAGCTGACCATACCAACGTCCTACATGATCACTCTGCTCCATACAACTACTGGGTTTCAAAGCTGGACACGTGGCCTGAACTGGTGCTGTACGCCTTGGAGGTTGCTGTCAGAGCGGGTATTCAGTGCAGCTGGTGGCGTCATCACCGATAAGCGTACACGCCTGTCAACTGACAGCGCTGACAGGCTAACGCTTATTAAAATGAACAAAGCCTGGATTTCACCGGAATTCAAATCTCCTCCGGGGGAAAGCAGCTAAAGATTTACATTACTTATGTATCCGTTTCCTCTTCTCTACTCCTCCTACTCCTCCTCCTCCTCCTTGTCGTCTTTGCCTAACGCTGACCAAAAAAACGCCATATTTTAGAGGTCCAACTGGCACTCTTTTACCACAATTTTTCAGGAGGGCCCCCTACAGGCCCTCTCTTCAAACAATTTTTTCCGGAGGTCAACCTACAGGCCCTCTCTCTAAATAATTTTTCTGGAGGTCCACCTACAGGCCCTCTCTCCAAACAATTTTTCCGGAGGTCCACCTACAGGCCCTCTCTCCAAACAATTTTTCCAGAGGTCCACCTACAGGCCCTCTCTCCAAAGAATTTTTCCAGAGGTCCACCTACAGGCCTTCTCTCCAAATAATTTTTCTGGAGGTCCACCTACAGGTCCTCTCTCCAATTTTTCCAGAGGTCCACCTACAGGCCCTCTCTCCAAACAATTTTTCCGGAGGTCCACCTACAGCGGATAGGTGCCATATATGGTATTAAACTGAGAAGAATACATAGAACACATACCACACTAGTTCAGGCTATTCCAGCTCAACCTCTTTCATGCGTCATGCGTCATGCGTCGTCATTCGAACTCCATCCGGCTGTTGTCACCACCACACACGCTAGCCAAGGGGGCACTCCTCTGGCTCTTCCAGCTCAACCTCCTTCCCCCCAGGCTGCCCCCCACCTACAGGCCCTCTCTCCAAACAATTTACATCTTTTTCCTCTCTTTCTCTCTCTCCAAACTATTTTTCCGGACAGGTGCCATATACAGTATTAAGCTGAGTAGTATAGATAGAACACATACCACACTTGATCAAGCTCATAGTTAACAACTGTAGCGATGCTAAATTTTTAAGTTGGGGTCCTGCGTCGTAATTCGAACTCCATCCGGCTGTTGTCACCACCACACACGCTAGCCAAGGGGGCACTCCTCTGGCTCTTCCAGCTCAACCTCCTTCCCCCCAGCCTGCCCCCCACCTACCCTGCCCCCTCTCTCCAAACAATTTACCCGGGTAGGGGACGTATTAGATATTGGACAGATTTTTTTTGGTTCTTCTTTTAATTGCCTCCTGCGATAGTACGATAGACGGGAATCGAACCCGGGTCAACTGCTTGGGAAGCAGCTATGCTCACCACTTTACCACCAACAGCCACAGCAACTGATAAGAACAGATACTAAACTTGATGTAAGCCAACATTTCGACAATCGATAACCTGAAACGGGCCCGCCGTCGAGCCCTGCGTTCGGCCACCCTGAACATTTCACATACTCTGACCGAGTCTGACCCTGGGGCCGCTCATGTACTGCCCACTTGGAGGATGCTTCACCTCCTGCTACCTCAGTCTAACTCGGTCACTCTGTTGTCACCGCCATGCTGCGTCTGGCTAAATTTTTGGGTGGCTCACCTGCTACCTCATGTAACTTGGTCACTTGTTGGTGTCACCGCCATGCTGTGTCAGGCTTATGCCTGCATCGTGTGGCTGGGGATAGGAGAGCAGGGCCAGCATGGGCATGGGTGATGGACCTTTGTTGCACCTAGTTGGGTGCTTCCCTATATATTCCCACCGTGCCAGCCATGGGTTGTACATTAACTAATAACAGGGAAAAAAAATATTTTACAGGAGGGTCAACCGCAGACACTCCAAAACAATTTTACATGAGGGAGTGTCTCCCCGTCTGCCATTGTGTTCGGTCAGGCTGTCAGTAGGTACACCACCTCTGTTGTCCGCAGAAGCGGCCACTATGAGGAAGGCCACGGCGAGAACATCCCCTTTTCAATTGAGAGCAAGTGTAGAATTGTAGGAGGATGACACTTTTCTTCCGCAGTGGATTCACCTTCCCCTTTATCATTGCCAGACAACAGTTGGTGAAAAAGTAATTGGCAATGATGAAGAAAATGTAACGGTGCAGTGGACCGTCTGTGATGCAAAACCTATATATTCCCACCATGCCAGCCATGGGTTGTACATTAACTAATAACAGGGAAAACAAAAAAAAATATTTTACAGAAGGGTCAACTACAGACACACCTAAACAATTTTACATGAGGGAGTGTCTCCCCGTCTGCCATCGTGTTCGGTTAGGCTGTCAGTAGGTACACCACCTCTGTCATCCGCAGAAGCGGCCACTATGAGGAAGGCCATGGCGAGAACATCCCCTTTTCAATTGAGAGCAAGTGTAGAATTGTAGGAGGATGACACTTTTCTTCCGCAGTGGATTCACCTTCCCCTTTATCATTGCCAGACAACAGTTGGTGAAAAAGTAATTGGCAATGATGAAAAAAATGTAACGGTGCAGTGGACCGTCTGTGACGCAAAACCTTGATATTCCCACCATGCCAGCCATGGGTTGTACATTAACTAATAACAGGGAAAACAAATAAAATATTTTACAGAAGGGTCAACTACAGACACTCCAAAACAATTTTACATGAAAGAGTGTCTCCCCGTCTGCCATCATGTTCGGTCAGGCTGTCAGTAGGTACACCACCTCTGTCGTCCGCAGAAGCGGCCACTATGAGGAAGGCCACGGCGAGAACATCCCCTTTTCAATTGAGAGCAAGTGTAGAATTGTAGGAGGATGACACTTTTCTTCCGCAGTGGATTCACCTTCCCCTTTATCATTGCCAGACAACAGTTGGTGAAAAAGTAATTGGCAATGATGAAGAAAATGTAACGGTGCAGTGGACCGTCTGTGACGCAAAACCTTTATATTCCCACCATGCCAGCCATGGGTTGTACATTAACTAATAACAGGGAAAACAAATAAAATATTTTACAGAAGGGTCAACTACAGACACTCCTAAACAATTTTTTAGGAGGGTCAACTTCGGACACTCCAAAACAAATTTTTGGGAGGCTCGCCTACAGACATTTGACTGCTACCTCAATCTAACTTGGTCACTTGTTGGTGTCACTACGCTGTCACCATGATGTGTCAGGCTAATGCCTGCGTCGTTGGGCGGGGGATAGCACAGCAGTGCCAGCATGAGCAGTGGTGTCACCTGCAGGCGGTGATGGACCTTCGTTGCACCTAGTTGGGTGCTTCCCTAACATGTGATGGGCGTGTGCCTCGCCTTTCTTTGTCTGGGTGAGCACAATTGCCATGAGGGTCACCACCAGGCTGTTGCCTGAGAATTTGGGGTAATGGTGGGATTAGGCAGCCTCAGAGGCATCCATGCATGCTGCCCCTGCTGTTTCCTGTCCATTTCCGTGGTGTTTCCATCATTTTCTGAGGTTTCCAGGTTTTCACCCAGCCTTCCCTAGGCAGAGCCTTGGTCCCCTGCAAAAATGCTCGAGTCTCCCATTGACTTCAATGGGGTTCGTTACTCGAAACGAGCACCCGAGCATCGGGAAAAGTTCGACTCCAATAACGAGCACCCGAGAATTTTAGTGCTCGCTCATCTCTAATCATGCACATGGCCATGTTATGGATTTGTATAGTACAGCCACAGATCTGTAACACGATCCCATAGAATTCTATCCTATGTGTGAGAATCTGAGTCAAGCCCCATTGCATGTCATATTATGTTAATATAATACTGATTGGTTTAATATAATGACACTATACACTGACCTGCAGTATTTGGTTATGGTAATATACACCCATTTCATGTGCCATCGAAAAAAAACTAATATTGACAGGGGTTCTGAATGCAAATGCATGCCACACTTTCCAGATATTTTTATCAACATTTTGAAAACCATGTATCATTTTCTATGTCGATCACATAAAATCCCCAAAAAATACATTTAAGTTTGTGGGTGTAACGTGAACAAATGTGGAAAAGTTCAAGGCACTGTATAAACTAATTCAGTAAATGCACCAAGTGCTTTCTAATTTCATTCTTAGAGGGGTTATCCAATACTATAAAATGCCCTCCATATACTGGGCCCCTCACAGGGAATATACTTACCCCGCTCCATGCACCGATCCTGGTCCCTGCACCGCCACTGCTGCTACTCTCCATTCGCTGATGAAAACATCCGGTGTAGGGGGGAGCAGCCAATGGCAGGTGGGGGTGGGGATGAGCTTCCCTAGCATCTCAGGTGATGCTAAAGAGGCTCTTCCCTGTCCCCGCCTGCCATTGGCTGCCCCCCTGACACCGGATGTTTTCATTGGCGCACAGGGAGAAGCAGCATCGGTGGTGCGGGGACCAGGAGCGGTGCGGGAGCCAGGTAAGTATGTTCCCAGTGAGGGGCCCCGCATATAGGGGGGCTGGGTAATCCCTTTAATTCAGTTTCATTCAGAATAGGAGTTTCATTTCTGATTGAAACAGCTCCTAGATTATATATGCCGATTCAACATAATGCAAGCGGAACATGTAACCCTGTTTTAACACACATTGTATTTCAAATATATCAAGCAAATGCTGAATATGGGAACAGATGATGTGTGTAAAAAAAATACTGACTAAACATGGTTTGGAAATTAGCAAAAATCTAAGGTTACTGAGTAAGCACGATATAGCGAGCAGAACTACAGAAATCACTGTGTACTGAAGAGATCCTACACGTAATCAAACTGTTAATATGCCCTGTTGTCTAAATGAACAGCAATAATTGTAGGTGAACAATTCTGTTTGCCAAAAGAACACCTTTTTGATATAATACATACTGAATAGTAATTCATGAAAGAAAACTACAGTGTAGTTGTGAATCTCTAGTGGTTAGAACTGTCTTTTATTGTATGGGGCCTGCGTTTTAATCTTACCAGGGTAACGTATGCAGAGTCTGTATGTTTTCTTCATGCTTGCCCAAGCCTTCGTCTAGATAATACAATATCATACCAAAACAAGTTGGTATGTGCATTTACAGTCTATGACATTGAGCAAATACATTTACAGTAAAACAAAGAGGAATACTTTACATTCTAAACCCTATTGGCAGCTTTATGCATACATAAAGCTTATCTTATGACAGATTTGTTGTGGATTTCCAGCACAAATTCCTGGGAAAATCAAGCAAAGTACAGTACTACCCTTACGAACAAACTTATAAAACACCCCACACCCCACCGTGGAAAAACCTGCACATAGATTATAGCATAATTCAGCTTTTCATGGAATGTTGCAGCTGACTTTGCAATGCAAGAGTATTGTAGATTCACACCACAATATGTGGATTTTGATTTATGGATTTATGGCAAATTCTTCTGTGGAAACATTAGCAGGATACATTTCAAATAGGCCCTGTACTCAATATTTCTACTAAACCTTTGTAGCCAGTGAGTGGAGAAGTTAGGGACTTTGGTGCTCCACCCTCTAAATTGGGAAATCTAAGACAACAGCAAATAAATGTCCTGTATTGTGCCAAATAATATTGACTGCTCCTTATTTCGCTCATTCTCATAGACTCAACCCCCTTTACACAGACTAGCCCACCGACTCTCACTACTTCTGTTGCAGGAATTAAAATGAGTTCAGAGAGGAGATAGAAAGGAAAGAGTAACTCTATGGCTGCAGGATACTCTTATAATTCAGGAGTGTGCAAAAAGCAAACTTTTTGTAAATAGGGGAAAGTTTTAGTCTGCATGCTGCCACACAGCAAAAAGAGAGCACCTACCGAAATTTCAACAAGCACCAGAAGAAAATTTGTAATATATTGTATTAGAAAAATTCCTGCACTCTCGCTCCATGAGATACTGATTATCAGGGATGGGATTCAAATTTTCAACAAGTTCCCTGACGTGGATGCAGACATGTGGTGTCACTACACATGTTTACATATACATCACACATACACATAAATACACCATATATACACTACACACACATACCACCCAACTAAAGAGCTAAACTATCAACTACATGCAAAGCAATGGAAACAAACATCTCCAGCTGCCCTGCCACCACCAGAGCACCGGAGGCGGTTCTCTGATCCAGTTGTAATTTTAACAACCGGATCTGGAGAACTGGAGGTAATGATCATCCTCAACCTGATTACTTACCTTCAATTCCCACCTAAAATCCATCTTGAGAGGTATACTGTCAGCTACAGGTTATGTAATGTCTATAGAAGCCTATGGTAAGTAAAGGAGAAGGTGGAGCACGAAGATAAAACTGCTTGAGGGAGACAGAGACATAGCCAATGCTACTCAATCTAGTACATTTTCTGTCTCACCCCAATTCTGGACTCTTAAATACACTACTTAGTACTGCTGTATGACATCCTCCATGCTGCTGCTACTTTGATGGTGTGCTACAGAGAGATAAGGGTGCAGGGGTGTACACACAGCAGCTTATGTATACATGTATACATCTAGATTCCTAAAATAATATATAGTGTGCTCTCTGAATTCATAAGGCACAATATTACTACAGCTATTTAATATGAATTAATAAATGGTTCTGGTATGTTAAATGTATATTTGTATATTTCAGGGATTTTTTACGCTCCAATACTTTATGCATTCTGAGTATACATATATATGCGTGTGTGTCTGTGCTTTTACTAAATGCCTGTCATATCTCACAGTACGATCCAAACACCTAAAAACTAATGTGAAGTGCAACATGATTTCGCTTGCACCTGTCCCACTTGTGCCATTTCATTTCTCAGTTAATGTCACAATCCTTTAAGCAAATCTCTCAGGGCTGCCCATCAAATGCTTACATAAAATACTTTGCCCCTTTCCTTCGAAGTTATTCCCATTCCAATAACTCAGCTTTAAAAGCAGACTTTTCTCATTCTCTCAAAATATATTGAGCTGAAAGGTCCATTCACACAGGCATTTCTTCCGCAATGACTCACATTCGCTGAAAAATTTCACAAATATTGGACTGAGGGCTATAATACAGGTCATAATATCCAATGAAAAGGTGCTCTGGAGTGTGACCGCAGCAGCTATCCATGGTGCTGAATAACATGAGTTGGTATGAGAAAATGAAATTGCACACTAGTCCATCATAGCTCATATAAATACAGAGATTCACTTATTACCTATGTTTTCCTAGATTCACCTGGTCCACTGATATTAGAGTAGCTAAGGTCAATCTTGCTGTAGCCATCACCCTTTATTCTGTGGCATTCAAATTACCAGTGACATTTTGATGTGGCAGACCCGAGTTTCTGGATGTAGCAGTGTTGAGTTTGTAATTTGGCACACTGTGCTTTGATATCCTACAGTGTTTGTGTTTTTCCTTAGACAAGTAAACGTGACAAATGATCTTCACAGAGTATCAAGGTGCACAAAAGAAATACAAATGACACATTCAGCTCTTCTACTTTTGGGATTTGCTACTGAGAAACTAAACTGACAACCGATTGAGCTACGGTACAGAAATTTAGAGATAACAAAGCACATAAAAAATAATTTACATTCATGTTTTATGTACTATGGCTGTAACTTAGCTGGCTACACCTTAGCTACATACTAAAAAATAAAGAGCCTATAACAGGTTTGTATTAGTATAGTTCTATGAATGACAAAAGGGAAACCCAGCATCCCATAAAACCAGAAAAACAGGACAACAGAGTGTCTACACGTTTTGCATCTATACATCTATACACAATGATCCTTACTTATGAGTCAGTGTGTATCAGTGTGTATAGATCTGAAACATGTAGGCGCTCTGTTTTCCTGTGTTATGACCAGCGGGTGGGAACCCACTGCTCCACGTGACTGACTCCCTCTGAGGGCAATGTCTGAGCAAACCCCTTGTTTTTCACATGTTACCTCTGATGGTGAGGAGAGACTTTCCTGAGGGGTGTACCAGGTGCAACCTCAGAGGGGAATTGGAACAAGAGGGAATCAGGACCAGAGTGTGAACCCACTGGACTAACCTCCAGGAGACACAATACACCCAGTGGATGCTGGGAGGCAAGAGGCTGATCAGACCGAGACGTAGTCAAGGTACGGAGGAAACTCCCTCTGAGGCCGATGTATGAGCACACTCTTCGTTCTTCACATTATACCTCAGGGAAATTGGAACACGAGGGATGTTCACACAATACAATCAATGGATGCTGGAAGGGCAGAGGCTAATCAAATGGAAGCATAGTCAGGGTACGTAGGCAGAAGTCAGGGCAGGCGGCAATCAGGCAAAGTCCGTAATACGTAATCCATAGTCTGTTACACAGAGAGACAAGAACCAACTAAACATTTTAGCTCAAACAGGAAACTAGACTAACTAGGAACCTAAGTTACTCAGGTGCCTTCCTGTAGAAGGAGATGCCTTTAAATTCCTCCTGCAGACCAACCATAGGCTGGGGAAGATTGAAGGCGTGCGCATGCTGCCACACATAGGAGAGTGCAAACTCTTCTCAGAGCCAGGATGCTGGTCGCAAGAGCTCAGACCACAGCTAAGAACCCCTCTGCCCGCATCTGTCAGCACTGCATGCAGCAGCGGGGAGGACTGAAGAAACCCGTCAACCATACCTGCGTGGGGACAGAATCGCAGGTACAGGGAGCTGGGTTAACATCCTGCTTTTCTGGTTTTAAGATGCTTTAATAAAATTTATTGGATGCTGGATTTCCCTTTTGTCCTTCAGCAATTTCTGCATGATTCCTCCATGCCTATAGGCATCCTAGCAGGTGTGCTAGACTAATTCAGTTTTATATATTTTCTATATTTTTTGGGGCACTGTTGGTTTGTTATAGAAGTTATTATATTGGGTAGATGGTGCATATCGGGTGATAGACTGCCCAGCTGTATGTCATGGGCATCCTTAAAGGGGTTGTCTCATTTCAGCAAATAGCATTTATCATGTAGAGAAAGTTAATACAAGGCACTAATGTATTGTGAGCGTCCATATTACCTCATTCACTAGCTGGATTCATTTTTCCATCACATTATACACGGCTAGTTTCCATGGTTACGACCACCCTGCAATCCATCAGTGGTGGCTGTGCTGCACACTATAGAAAAAAAGCATCAGCCTATGTGAGCTTCCATGGTCCTCGCCACCAGAGAGGCTGGCACTTTTTCCTATAGTGTGCGCTGATTGATTGCAAGGTGGTCATAACCATGGAAATGAGCAGTCTATAATGTGATGGAAAAATGAATGAAGCCAGCAAAGGAAGCAATATGGACAATCACAATACATAAGTAAGTACCTTGTATTACATTTCTCTACATAATAAATGCCACTTGCTGGTGAGACAACCCCTTTAAAGATCAAACGCTTCTGCTGCTCTGAGCTTAAGGTGGTTTTCTCATTAAAGGTAATCCATTTTTAAAAACAAGTTAGTGTAAGGATCATCAAATTACCATGTGGAAAACATTTCTAACCAAAGCCCCATGGCTATCTCCAGGAGTCCCAAAGAGTTGAATGGAGTGACAATAGACACGTGTAACTGCTGCACAATTCAACTGGGGAAGCACGGGACCTCTGCTCTCATGACTGTCAGAGTCCGACCGCTGGGGATAGGGGATATGTTTTTCATGGGAAACCTTCTTTAACTGGTCTCCCCCACTTTGTTTTCTTAAAAAAGGTATGTGTTGGTGTCTTATGAAGCTATAAAGTTATCATGGGTCTCTGTTATAATACTATGATATTATTTCAATGGTACTTTACACCTCAGGTTTTAATTTATCACATTAATACGAAAATTGCTGTGATTATATGGTTACTTGTATTACATATAATCACTGTTATTGCTGGAGCGAAATCACACTTGTTGGAAATATTTGTTTTCATATCTACGTTAAGAGAAATATATTTAACAATTAGGTAACTTGCAGTTAAATCCATCTTCACATTTCTTAATCTGTTCCAGCATTCGAGGCAGCATCTGTTTTATACTCGAGGATTGGAATCCCTCCAGCAGGGGTTTTGAACCTGATTCCTAAGCTGAGTAACTGCTGTTTACTGTAGTGTACAATAATTGTTTTTCGCTTGGAAGCCAAATATACCATTCACACCTCTACGCAACACATGTCTGAAATAAAGCACATTTTGTGCAGTCAGAAAGAAATCTATTTCTTCTGCAAGGGAGACACATGACCGATTTTCAGTAATTATGTTATATTTTGTATATGTATGAGCTGTGAATTTTCTTTAAGTTGGTAGCAGGTAGTAGAAAGATCAGATTCTATCACAAGCCACAAGTCATTATCACCTCTGTCATTGCCGCCATAACCTCATTGCATCCTACATGTTTTTTCTAGCGTAGAAGGACAGCACTGATTATGTGCCTCTGGGAAAGTACATAGCAGAGTGGCCAGCGAGGAACTTATCATAGGATAAGTAACCATAGGAAATGCTCTATGCCACTTAGCAGCCATTGAGAAGACCACCAGAGAGTAGGTAAAAGCAAGTTCAAAATAATTCAGTATGTAAAGAGAGCTCATCAGCTTTCCTGACAAGTCTATTTTAGTATATACTTGCTTTCCATATGAAATAACTATTTTTGAGCATCTTTGCTTTGAAATCTGTTTTGCCATTCTTCCGTTATTCCTCCAATAAATTTATGAATAATTGACAAATGGGTGTTACCAGTTGTGGCTGTGTCTAAACACACTGACCCTGATTTATGATACCAGAATTCTGGCATCAAAAAGTCGCAAAAATAGGGATTTTGTTACTTTTTGCACTCACTTGCGCAAAATGTAAGCAATTGCCAAAATTTTGCACTCGTTTGCACAAAATCTTGCCACCTTTTGCATTTTTACACCACTCACCCCAGTTTTGTAACTTGGGTAGAAAAGTGGGCTTGGCTAGCCATGTTAATGAGTTTTCCTCCAGATATATAATTGAGACTTTTTTTTTTAAGTCGCAACTCACTCCAGTAGGAGAATGGAGTGGGAAAACTGCATTAGCTTCTGTAGACAAAAATGTTAGGTCTAAGAATAAGACAGATTTACCAGGTAATCTGAGACATTTAATAAATGTGGCATAAAGTACTCCAATGCAGATGCAACAAAACCAAATTTAAATATTCCCCTCATGATAAATCCCCCCACTGCCTTTTTCCAATCCGTGCTGACAGTATCAGACTGCTTAGGGACACACAAAGGAAATGGTGATGTCCAATTGACAATTTATTCAAAATTAATAGAAAGACTAATGGAGTAACACATAATAAAATGTTCCAACTTACGTTAACCCCTTCAACCCCGGGCCTGTTTTCACCTTCCTGCCCAGGCCATTTTTTGCAAATCTGACATGTGTCACTTTATGTGGTAATAACTTTGGAACGCTTTTACTTATCCAGGCCATTCTGAGATTGTTTTCTCATCACATATTGTGCTTCACGACAGTAGTAAATTTGTGGCAAAATATTTCATTTTTATTTATAAAAAAATACCAAATTTACAAAAAATTTGGAAAAATTAGCAAATTTCCAAAATTCTATTTCTCTAGTTTCAAAATACATAGTAATACCTCTGAAAATAGTTATTACTTTACATTCCCCATATGTCTACCTTATGTTGGCATCATTTTAGAAATATCATTTTACTTTTTAGGACGTTAGAAGGCTTAGAAGTTTAGAAGCCATTTTTCAAATTTTCAACAAAATTTCCAAAACCATTTTTTTAAGCACTTATTCACATATAAAGTAATTTTGAGGGGCTTACGTAATGGAAACCACCCAAAAATGACCCCATTTTAGAAACTACACCTTCAATTTATAAAAAAATGATGCCACAAACTTTGTTTACCCTTGAGGTGTTTCACAAGAATTAAAGGAAAATGGAGGTGAAATTTCAGAATTTCACTCTTTTGGTAGATTATTCATGTTAATAATTTTTTTCTTGCCACACAGCAAGGGTTAACAGCAAATTAAACCTCAATATACATTGCTCTGATTCTGCAGTTTCCATAAATATCCCATATGTGGTAAAAAAAGTCTCTGTGGGTTTACGGCAGTGGTCAGAAGGAAAGGGGCGCCATACGAATTTTGGAGGCAGATTTTGCTAGAATGGTTTTGTAATTGAGAGACCCTGACGTACCCCTACAGTGGAAATCCTCAAAAAGTGACTCCATTTTGGAAACTACACCCTTCAAAGAATATATTAAGGGGGTACTGACCACTTTGACCCCTAAGCGTTTTACGGAATTTGGAAACACTTGGCTGTGAAAATGAAAAGTTTCATTTCTTCCAATAAAATGTTGCTTTAGCCCCAAATTTTTCATTTTGACAAGGGGTAACAGGAGAAAAGCACCCCATAATTTGTTCCCCATTTTCTCCTGAATATGGCAACACCCCATATGTGGTGGTAAACTGCTGTGGGGGCACATGGCAGGACTCAGAACAGAAGGAGCGCCATATGGATTTTGCAGCACAGATTTTGATGGATTGGTTTGCAGGAGCCATTGCTTTTTATTTTTTTTGAGTTATTGTCTTATGAGGGGGCTTATTTTTTGTGGGATGAGGTGACGTTTTCATTGGTACCATTTTGGGGTACATAAGACTTTTTGATTGTTGGTATTGCACTTTTTGTGAGTCAAGGTGAAAAAAATAGCTGTTTTGGCATAGTTTTTTAATTTTTTTTTTACAGAATTCACCTGAGGGGGCAAATCATGTGATATTTTTATAGAACAGGTTGTAACGGACACGGCGATACCCAATATGTCTACCATTTTTATTTTTGTTAAATTTTACACATTAGCTGCATTTTTGAACAGAATTAAATCTTGTTTTTGTGCTGCCATTTTCAGAGAGCCATATTTTTTTTAATTTTTGGAGCGATTGTCTTAGGTAGGGTATCAATTTCTCCAGGATGAGATGAAGTTTTGATTGGTACCATTTTGGGGTACATATGCTTTTTTGATCATGTGGTATTACACTATTTGTGAGGCAAAAGGAAAAAAAATGGCTGTTTTGGCTTAGTTTTTAAAAATTTTTTTTTTACAGCATTCTCCTGGGTGGCCATCTCAAGTAATATTTCTATAGAGCAGGTTGTTACGGACGCGGCGATTCCCTATATGTCTAACATTTTTATTTTTGGAAAGTTTTACACATTAGATGCATTTTTGAACAAAATAAATTTTTTTTTTGTGTTGCCATTTTCTGAGAGCCATATTTTTTTTTATTTTTCGGGCAATTGTCTTAGGTAGGGTCTAGTTTTTTGCGGGACAAGATGACGGTTTGATTAGTACTAGAGATGAGCGAGCACTAAAATGCTCGGGTGCTCGTTATTCGAGACAAACTTTTCCCGATGCTCGGGTGCTCGTTTCGAGTAACGAACCCAATTGAAGTCAATGGGAGACTAGAGCATTTTTGCAGGGGACCAAGGCTCTGCCTAGGGAAGGCTGGGTGAAAAACCTCAGAAAATGATGGAAACACCACGGAAATGGACAGGAAACAGCAGGGGCAGCATGCATGGATGCCTCTGAGGCTGCCTAATCCCACCATTACCCCAAATTCTCCTGCAACAGCCTGGTGGTTACCCTCATGGCAACTGTGCTCACCCAGACCAAGAAAGGCGAGGCACATACCCATCACATGTTAGGGAAGCACCCAACTAGGTGCAATGAAGGTCCATCACCAATGCCCATGCTGGCCCTGCTCTCCTATCCCCAGCCACACGATGCAGGCATAAGCCTGACACAGCATGGCGGTGACACCAACAAGTGACCAAGTTAGATGAGGTAGCTGGTGAAGCACCCAAAAATTTAGCCTGACACAGCAATGCGGTTACACCACCAATGACTTTGTTCGACTGAAAATGCAGTGAAATGGCTTTTGTTAAGCCTCCAAAAATTTTTTTCTTTTCGGAGTACATAAAGTCGACCCTCAGCAAAAAAATGTTTTTTTAAATGTCGGTACTTGCGCCTCCTGAAAAATTGTTTTGGACTGTCTGTTTGACGCTCCTGAAACATTGTTTTACAGTGTCTGTAGTTGACACTGCGAAAAAATTGTTTGGAGAGAGGGCCTGTAGGTGGCCCTCCGGAAAAATTGTTTAGAGAGAGGGCCTGTAGGTGGACCTCCGGAAAAATTGTTTGGAGAGAGGGCCTGTACGGGGCCCTCCGGAAAAATTGTTTAGAGAGAGGGCCTGTAGGTGGCCCTCTGGAAAAATTGTTTAGAGAGAGGGACTGTAGGTGGCCCTCCGGAAAAATTGTTTGGATAGAGGGCCTGTACGTGGCCCTCCGGAAAAATTGTTTGGAGAGAGGGCCTGTGGGGGGCCCTCTGGAAAATTTGTCGTAAAAGAGTGCCAGTTGGCCCTCTAAAAAATTGCGTTTTGGGTCAGCGTTAGGCAAAGACGACAAGGAGGAGGAGGAGTAGGAGGAGTAGAGAAGAGGAATTGGATACATAAGTAATGTTAATCTTTAGCTGCTTTCCCCCGGAGGACATTTGAATTTCGGTGAAATCCAGGCTTTGTTCATTTTAATAAGCGTCAGCCTGTCAGCGCTGTCAGTTGACAGGCGTGTACGCTTATCGGTGATGATGCCACCAGCTGCACTGAATACCCGCTCTGACAGCACGCTAGCGGCAGGGCAGGCCAGCACCTCCAAGGCGTACAGCGCCAGTTCAGGCCACGTGTCCAGCTTTGAAACCCAGTAGTTGTATGGAGCAAAGTGATCGGTCCGGACGTTGGTATGGTCAGCTAGGTACTCCCTCACCATCTTTCTGTAAAGCTCACCCCTACTCTGCCTAGACTGGGGACAGGTGACAGTGTCTTGCTGGGGTGACATAAAACTGGCAAAGGCCTTGGAGAGCGTTCCCCTGCCAGTGCTGGACAAGCTGCCAACTCGGCTCCTCTCCCCTGCTACTTGGCCCACAGAACCACGCCCTCTGCCGCTAGCGGCGTCAGATGGGAAGGATTGTTTCAGCTTGTGCACCAGGGCCTGTTGATATTGATTCACTCTCATACTCCTTTCCTCTACAGGGATGAGAGTGGAAAGATTCTGCTTGTACCGTGGGTCAAGGAGAGTGAACACCCAGTAATCGGTGTTTGAAAAAATGCTTCTAACGCGAGGGTCATGGGATAGGCAGCCTAACATGAAGTCTGCCATGTGCGCCAGAGTCCCAACACGCAAGAATTCCCTCTCCTCACGGGCCTGACTCTCCATTTCCTCCTCCTCCTCCTCTTCAGCCCATACACACTCAAGAGTTAAGAAGGACTGAGCATTGGTACCCTCTTCTGTCTCGCCAACATTCTCCTCCTCTTCCTCCTCATCCCCCTCCTCCAATACGCAGTGAGAAACAGACTGGAGGGTGCTCTGGCTATCAAGCGACGTGTCTTCTTCCCCATCTCCTGAAACAAGCGCAAAGCTTCTGACTTCATGCTGAGCAGTGAGTTTTTCAACAGGCAAAGCAGTGGGATGGTGAGGCTGATAATGGCGGCATCGCCGCTGACCATCTGTGTTGACTCCTCAAAGTTGGTCAACACCTGGCAGATATCAGACATCCACGTCCACTCCTCATTGTAGACTTGAGGAATCTGACTGACCTGAATACCAGTTCTGGTGAAAGTTGACATTTGGCAGTCTACAATCGCTCTGCGCTGCTGGTAAACTCTGGATAACATGTTTAATGTCGAATTCCATCTTGTGGGCACGTCGCACAACAGTCGGTGAGCGGGCAGTTGTAGGCAGCGCTGCGCTGCCCTGAGAGTGGCAGCATCTGTGGTCGACTTGCGGAAATGCGCACAGATGCGGCGCACCTTGGTGAGCAAATCGGACAGATTGGGGTATGTCTTGAGGAACCGCTGAACTATGAGATTGAACACGTGGGCCAGGCATGGCACATGTGTCAGTCTGCCGAGTTGCAGAGCCGCCACCAGGTTACGCCCGTTGTCACACACAACCATGCCTGGCTTGAGGTGCAGCGGTGCCAGCCACACATCGGTCTGCGCCGTGATGCTCTGTAATAGTTCTTAGGCGGTGTGCCTTTTGTCACCTAAGCTCAGCAGTTTGAGCACCGCCTGCTGGCGCTTACCCACGGCACTGCTGCTGCGCCTAGAGCTACCGACTGAAGGCGCCGTGCCACGGATGGTAATTCGGGGGGTGGAGGAGGGAGGCGAGGAGGGCATAGTACGTCTGAGAGACCGTGACCGAGGTAGGCCCCGCAATCCTCGGTGTGGGCAGTACATGAGCGGCCCCAGGGTCAGACTCGGTCCCAGCCTCCACCAAGTTAACCCAATGTGCCGTCAGTGATATATAGTGTCCCTGCCGGCAGCACTTGTCCACGTGTCCGTGGTTAGGTGGACCTTCTCAGAAACAGCGTTGGTCAGGGCACGGATGATGTTCTGTGAAATGTGCTGGTGTAGGGCTGGGATGGCACATTGGGAAAAATAGTGGCAGCTGGGGACCGAATACCAAGGGGCAGCCACCGCCATGAGGTTGCAAAAGGCCTCGGTCTCTACCAGCCTATAGGGCAGCATCTCCAGGCTCAGCAATTTGGAGATGTGGACGTTGAGGGTTTGGGCATGGGGGAGGAAAGGTATTTCCTCTTGCGCTCCAGCGTCTGCTTTAAAGACAGCTGAACGCTGCGCTGGGACACATTGATGAACGCTGTGGAGGATCGTGGAGGCGAAGGTGTGGTTTTCCGGCGGGAGGCGCTTGTGCCGGGGTCCTGGGCAGGGGGTTGACTAGCAGAGGCAGCGAGTGACACAGGGGAAGGAGCAGTGGTGGGACCCGCAGGAGGTGAACGGCCTTGGTTCCATTGAGTGGGGTATTTAGCACTCATATGCCTGCGCATGCTGGTGGTGGTTAGGCTAGTAGTGGTGGCACCCCTTCTGATCCTGGTGTGGCACAGGTTGCACACCACAGTCCGTCGGTCATCCTCACTTTATTTAAAGAACCTCCAGACTTGCGAACATCTAGGCCCTCGCCACGGGAGCTTCACTACGTGAAACAGTTGCTGCTGATGCACCAGCTCTGGCCCTGCTTCTCCCTCTGGCCACACCACTGCCTCTTCCAACCTGTTCTGGTGCAGCACTCGCCTCCGCCTCAGAAGCACTGTCTTCCATCGGCTTATCAACCCAGCTTGGGTCAGTCACCTCGTCATCCTCCGATTCCTCAGTCTGCTCCCCCCTCGGACTTCCTGCCCTGACAACAACTTCACCACTGTCTGACAACTATGTCTCCTCATCGCCCGACACCTCTTTACACACTTCTTCCACTAAGTCAACAATGTCATCACCCTCAGACTGCGACAGTTGGAAAACTTGGGCATCGGGAAAGAGGTCAGCAGCAACCTGAGAAGTGGTTTGTGACTCTGGGAAGGGTCCAGAAAACAGTTCCTCAGAGTACGCTGGATCGCATTCCAAATTTTCCTGGGAGGGGGCAGACTGGGGGGAAGGAGGTTGAGGTGGAGGAGCCAGAGGAGTGCTCCCTTGGGTAACGTGGGTGGACTGCGTGGAAGACTGACTGGTGGACAAATTACTTGAAGCATTGTCCGCAATCCACGACATCACCTGTTTGCACTGTTGTGGTTTAAACAGTCCTCTACCACGTGTCCCTGTAAGTTGAGACATGAAGCTAGGGAGTGTAGCTCTGCGGAGTTCCCCTGCTCCCTGTCTCATGGGCCAGGCATGGCAGGTACTGTCTCACCCTACCCAGGACCACGGTCTCTGCCCCCTGCAGTAATTGAATGCCCATGCCCACGCCCATGTCCTCATCCTCGACCCTTAGCCCTGGGGTTCAACATTTTCTGTATATAAGTGTATTATATATACCAAAAAAAAAAATGGGCCTTCTGTACTGAAACCCACAAACTTGTTCAATCTGAACAAGTTAATATATAGGTGGATAAGTTAGAGCAAAACGTATTTTATTACATACTGTGCAGTATGGAGCAATTACACTGAAGCTATTAGATTAGGCAGACTTGGTCTGCTTTTTTTAATATATCGGAGAGCAAACTCAGGCCCTGCTGACTGTGGCTATTTTCATTTCAACCCAGAAAAATGTCGCACTCAGATTTTTCTAATGTAGCTGTATCAGTGAGCGCAAAAGACCTTTTTTAATTACGTGACGTACAGTATGGGTCACCTGGACAGAAAATATGGATTGTGGTTTGTATATAGGTGGATAAGTTAGAGCAAAATTACGTATTTTATTACGTACCGTGCAGTATGGAGCAATTACACTGAAACTATTAGATTAGGCAGACTTGGTCTGATTAAGTGCAACCCAGACAAATGTTGCACTCAGATTTTTCTAATGTAGCTGTATAAGTGAGAGCAAAAGACCGTATAGGATTACGTGACGTACAGAATGGGTCACCTGGACAGAAAATACGGATTGTGGTTTGTGGTGACTGGACAGCTGAACTGTGACACACAGAATGGTTCCACACAGCTGTATGAAATGGATTTGTATCACTGAGATAAAACAACAAAAAAACTAATTTTTTTTTTTTTAACGTAACGTGTAGAATATATCAGAGAGCAAACTCAGCCCCTGCTGACTGTGGCTATTTTCACTTCAACCCAGAAAAATGTCGCACTCAGATTTTTCTAATGTAGCTGTATCAGTGAGAGCAAATGACCGTATAGGATTACGTGACGTACAGAATGGGTCACCTGGACAGAAAATACGGATTGTGGTTTGTGGTGACTGGACAGCTGAACTGTGACACACAGAATGGTTCCACACAGCTGTATGAAATGGATTTGTATTACTGAGATAAAACAACAAAAAAACTATTTTTTTTTGTTTTTTCTAACGTAATTTGCAGAATATATCAGAGAGCAAACTAGCCCCTGCTGACTGTGGCTATTTTCACTTCAACCCAGAAAAATGTCGCACTCAGATTTTTCTAACGTAGCTGTATAAGTGAGAGCAAATGACCGTATAGGATTACGTGACGTACAGAATGGGTCACCTGGACAGAAAATACGGATTGTGGTTTGTGGTGACTGGACAGCTGAACTGTGAAACACAGAATGGTTCCACACAGTTGTATGAAATGGATTTGTATCACTGAGATAAAACAACAAAAAAAAAAATTGTTATATATGGCGATAGCTGCACTACTAGTGCCAGCCAGCCCAGCCAGGAGACAAAAAAAAGTGTCTTGTAGCCCTTAGAAGGGCTGTTGGGTTCTTTTGAGATCACTCCTGCCTAACAGAGAACTAAATCCAGGCCCTAACACTCTCCCTGAAACGCAGCAGATCTGTCCCTAACGACATCCAGACAGCCTCTGAGCCGAGCACCTCCGGACGTCACTAGTATATTCCAGGGTCACCTGATCTGGCCAGCCAACCCCTGCTATCGACATGTAAGGGCCCCAAGTGATGCTGGGTGTACCGCAGACTCTCCTGGCTTGTGATTGGCTGAGTTATAGGCGCCAAAAATTCAAAATGCGGCAGATGCCATTTCCTCGAGCATGGCGAGATACTCGTCCGAGCAGCGAGCACTTACGAGTACTCTAATGCTCAAACGAGCACCAAGCTTGGACGAGCATGCTCGCTCATCTCTAATTAGTACCATTTTGGGGTACATAGGCTTTTTTGATCGCCTGCTATTACACTTTTTGTAAGGGAAGGTGACCAAAAAATTGCTGTTTTGGCACTGTTTTTTTTTTTACTGCGTTCACCTGGCGGGGTGGATCATGTGATATTTTTATAGAGCCGGTTGATACGAACGCGGCGATACCTAATATGTCTATTTTTCTGTTTTACCCTATTTTTCACAATTTTTTTAAACTTTATTTTGTGAAAAGGACACTTTTTTTATTTGAAAGTTTTTTGTAAAACTATTTTTTCACTTTTTTTCACTTTCTTTTTTTAAACTGTTTTTTTTTTTTAACTTTTGGGGGTCTGATCTCCTTTACAATGCATTACAATACTTCTGTATTGTAATGCATTGGCTGTAAGTGTATTACTCAATATAATACACTTACAGCCTTCTGCCTGTGAGATACAGGAGGCTGGATCTCACAGGCTTCTGTAGATGGCATCCGATGCCAGTGCATACAGCAGGGGTCTGGCTACTGGGCACAGCCGGACCCCTGCCGCTGATCAGGCGGGCGCAGCTTCTGCACCAACCCGATCAGCGCGCAGTAACACTATGGCACTGGTCGGGAAGTCACTTCCCGCAGCGCCATACATGTACGGTGATGGTCGGGAAGGGGTTAAAATAACAGGAAACATTAACATGTTTTCAAAGACTTTACTTTAACCTCTTCACGCATTATCACATACGTGTACGTAATAATGTGTGAAGGAATGTATGGAGTGGACTGCTGCAGTAAGCCCGCTCCATACGCAGCCAGTGCCAGCATGTATAAAACAGCAGGAACCCGATCATGCCAAATCCTGCCATTTAATCCCTCAGATGCCACAATTAACAGCGTTCGAGGCATCTGTGGGATTAGGCAGAGAGATGCAGCTCTGTCTGACTTCCGATCAGAGCTCTCGCAGTGAAGTAATGGGGCTCTGATCTGTTACCATGACAGCATGGGGCCTGCTGAGGCTTCCCATGGCTGTCATAGTAATCTGCCTGCTAAGCAATGTACGAGGCATAGCTCAGCAGACAAAATGCCATTAACACTTACCTCACCCAGTTGAGGAACCTGGGTGGGACATACACCCCTTCCACGACTTTACCGTACACTTTACCACACAGTATATATCTGAACACCATTAGTATACTCCAGGTGGGAAAATCAAGTTAAAGGAATTACTTTGTCTAGATACATTACGTTCCCTCTGTAGCCATCTAGCTTTTATACCAAATAATGCAACCCAGGTTTAACCAAGATTTAATTATGTTTAATTAATCCTAGTATATCAGTACTATGGTAACGATTTGTGATAAAGGAGTTAATTCTACACCAGCATGTTGACATTTAATTGTGTAACAGCTCTGGAAAAACTGTGACTTACTGCATCTATTGTGCACTCTCAATGTTTCCCAGAAAGGTCACAATCTCAAGAATGATGATACAGTCAAAATGTTTCAGACCATGGCACGTTCTTTTTAATTTTTCCCAAAAAAAATTGAGGTTGGGGGAAGGTTGCGCAAACATAGTATTTTTACTAAGGTGATCAAAAGACACTGTCTTCAGTACAAGTCATATGTGGAAGATTTCAAACCTTTTTCATTGCAAATTAATTGGAGAAAAAAAGAGGAGAAAAAAGTATTTGAAACCACTTCAGTTATACTTATGGAACATATTGACGTGGCTTTAAAACTTAAAAGCGACCCCGACTTTGCCAAACGGGAGGCCTCCTTACAAACATCGTTGGAAAAATACCAAAACCTCCTGAAGGAGAGAAAGCACCGACAATTCTCGGTGAATTCAGGGAAAATCGGGCTTATAATATATCAAATAGACAAGATAACAAAACATAATCAGAAATCTCATCGTCTGACATCTTGGACTCAGAGGGTTCAACCAGACGAACAGGTACTTCTGATTCTTCCCACAGACCAAAGAATCAAAGGAGAACAGGGAAAAGGTGGCAACAATGGGGCAGACAGAACAATGTAACACCAACAGGCACTATGCCTGGTTCATCTGCCTCTGCCTCCTCTTCTTTGAATCCATCACAAACACAGACCCAGGGTCTGTCTTTTTTAAATCAGGTCCCATATCAACTTCGGGACCGTTTAAAAGGAAGTGAGACATGGTCAATGACAACTCCCTCCAGATAATTAATTTATCAAGTCACCAACTCTCAGAGGACGAAACAAGGGTGTTAAAGAAAGGACTGTCCTTTGTTCCAACCACTAGATTTGATCCTTTTGTCTTGACCAAAGATGTCAACCTTTTTTGTCGCAAATTAAAATGGTTTAAGTTTCATCTGAATTCAAACAAACAAACATGTGACAAAATGGGAATTGATTTGAGGGACTTCGCAGACTTCCAGAAGCTTCTAGAATTGTTAGAAGAAGGCTCCAGAGTTCCAGGCGAAGGTCCCTTAACTAATCTTCGCCTAAAGAGTCTGAATTTGCCTCCTCCCACCAACACGGAACATGTTGCTATATTCCTTACAATGGTCACTGATGAGATCGAGCAACTCAATGTCACCAATATGCCTTATTGTAACCTCTCCTACCCTGAAGCCCAGGGCTTAAAAAACATTGAACAAGATCAGACCATCATTATTAAGCCCTCAGATAAGGGGGAAAAAAATTGTAATTCTGTATCATCCAAGATATACTAAAATGTGTATGGATCTGCTTAACAACCGGGATAATTACCTTATTTTACCCTCGGATCCCACTGCCCCCTTTCTGGCAAAACTTAAAGAGATTTTGCTGAAAGGCCTGGGTGATCAGGTAATCAGTGAGGTGGAATATGATTATCTACTACCCAAAACACCTTAGATAGCCACCTTTTATGCACTTCCGAAGGTGCATAAGGGGTTGCAGACGCTAAAAGGATGTCCCATTGTTTCAGGGATTAATTCCCTCACTCATCATATTCTTAGAGATTTTGTCATTTCTCTTTCATCCTATCTGTGAGACAGCATGGACTTTCTCTGCAGGGTAGAATGTTTATCGATTGAACAACACTCTAAACTAAGTAGTATTGATGTTGAATCTTTATACACATCGATACCCCATGAAGCTGGTCTACAAGCTGTTGCCTCTTTTTTAAGGACCCGTGGGGTACACTTCAACAAACACAACCAACCGTCCTCGACTTGTTACGATTCACTCTTACACATAATTACTTCATGTTTAATGGAGTGTTCTACCACCAGCTCAGGGGGACAGCGATGGGAAGTCCCTGTGCCCCATCGTATGCCAACCTCCTCCTGGGCTGGTGGGAGGACACTATTGTCTTCGCCGACCAGTCCAAATTCTGCTATGATCAAATACCAATTTGGCTACGGTTTATAGACGACATCTTCCTAATTTGGACTGGCGGCGATGACAGCTTTCAGGAGTTTATGCTCGCCCTTTGCAATAACTGTATTGGTCTCTTTTTACATCAGTTATTGATGATTGCTCCTTAACATTTTTGGACCTGTGCATTACCAAACAGGGTGACCATCTTAGCACCATGGTTCACCGGAAAGCTACCGCAACTAATAACATTTTGTTGTGGAGTAGCCATCATCTGGCTCCGTTAAAGAGTGGTATCCCCAAGGGCCAATTTCTGCGGATGCGCAGAAATTGTTCCAGCTCGGAGGCCTTTTTCCTCAAACCGAGGAAATTATATGACAGATTACATCTCAGGGGATATCCTAGATCAGTTCTGAGAGAAGCCTTTAAGACAGCTGAGGCCCAAGATAGGAATAAACTTCTCATTCTTAGACCGAAGAATCATCAACTTCAACCTGATATCCAGCTTATCACTACCTTTGACACGGCCAATAGACAGGTGAAGGATATTCTGTGTAAATTCTAGCCCATTCTTCATATGGACCATGAATTATCAATGGCTATTGTCCCATTTCCCCAAATTACTTACAGGAAAGGCTTCAGCCTTCAGAACAGACTAGTACATAGTCATTATCAAGGTCCTAAAAAAGAGGGAACTTGGATTGACAGGAGACCAAACGGAGTCTTCAAGTGTGGGGCGTGCAAGGCCTGTAGATTTATACGGACAACAAAAACTGTCCAATGTGCAGTAACAAAGCGGATCTATAGGATTAATGATTTCATTAATTGTAAAAGCAAAGGAGTCATTTATGTGTGTCAGTGTCCCTGCCCTATGGATTACATAGGGAAGACTATCCGTGAATTCAGGGTCAGGGTCCTTGAACACATAAATGACATCAAAAACAAAAGGGACACACCTGTAGCCAACCATTTTGTCAATGTTCACAATGGGGATCTCAGCATGATTCATTTCTCTGCTATTCAAGCAGTACCAGAACCCATTAGAAGGGGTGATTGGGACAGGAGTTTGTTACAAAAGGAATCAAAATGGATTTATTACTTTCGGTCTCAGTCCCCCCTAGGTTTAAATGAAAGACTCACGTATACCTGTTTTATTTGACTCTTTTTCTGTTGTGTAGTGTTATTCTCTTATTTTGTATAGCTTCTTGTAGAGTGAACCCCTTTACTGGCCAGAGGCACAGGAAGTGCCCGAACCAACTGAGTGGAATCCAGTATCTCCACTCACCTAGTAACCACTAATGTACCATCAGACCGGTGATGAGCCATCAAGTTATGATTGTAAATATCACACCTTGATATATCTAATTCCCAGCAATTCACATAGTTATGGCTGATACCGACCATTAATTAATAATTTGGTTACATTTTTAATGGTTCAGTACTGTTATTATCTCTTATCATGCGATCTAGCGTTTCCGAAAGTGACGTCTGCGGTCCAAGCGCAACCGGAAGTTACGCGTGCGTTTCATGGTCCGTTCCACACACCGGAAGCACTCTTTCCGGCGGGCGGGACGACGCTGCATGGCCGGTACTTAAACTCGCCCAGTGCTCTATGTTGTGTGCATCTGCGCCACATGGAACGCCTAACCTCACATGGACCTTTGTGAGTTCTACATCCTTATCTTCTATCAGTAGGTATAACGATTTGGTCTTTATATTTATGCCTCTTTATGTTTTATTTGTAGGACTATCGCTATCAGGTCACTGTCCATGTGGCAGGGGCAAGTGCCTTATTGCCTTTTTTCCTATGTTGTTCTATTTGGGAATTCATAACCATTACTAATCTTCTCTTTAATCACCCCCTGAGGAGCCCAAGAGTTGGGCGAAACGCGTTGGGGTTTTACTATATTGGTGCAGATCCAATTTTTCCCTATCAAGGTTAAATAGGGACTGACAGATTAGGCACGGGGACAGGGTACTTCTACCATCAGGGGGCATCCCTGGGCAAAGGGCCTTATTCAGGGCATACCAGGGAAAACGGCCCCCTCATATTACCCTTCTCTGCCTACCTGAATATTTAATATTATTAGCTGTGTGTGATATAATACGTTTTAATTGAATTATAAAATATATATGTTTTAGGAGAAATAGCCTGTTAAAGTCTATACTCTGAATATTTGGTGATCTCCACCCCTATCTTTTTTAATCTCTATTGAAGTCTGCTCAAATTAATTTAAGAAATGTAAATCACATATGTAATTCTATTTTTAAAATATTATATTTTTGTAACAAAATGTAAATGCATTTACAAATGCAAATGTATGCCAAAAATGTTATGTGTTTTTCTTGATAGGCAGGTTGCCATCTATATCCTTGTAGAGTGACAATTTGACCTACTAAGCGTCAGAGCAGTATAAATTTCTGTGATATAGAAACTGAATTGTATTGTGGAGTTTCCTCTCCTATAAATTCCTACTAACTGTGAAGTTGTTAAGGTAATGCAGTAAGTGGTGCTGGGGATAAGATATATGGCTTTTTATTGCTGAAGAAAGCCTAAGGGTTTGCTGTATGTTTATGCTCTTATCTTGTGAATAATTCCCTCCTTATACCTTTCCTTCAACAGCAGTACTGCATTAATAGGGCAATTGATTATTATTTCTATCAGATTAAAGTGCTCTTCTTTTGTTAGCAACTATAAAACCTGAGAATAAATTTGAAATTTGTTTTGCTCAATTAATTCCATTCAAGTCTCTGTGTAAACAGGATAATAGCCATTTGTCACTTTAAGGCTAGATTTACACTACAGTGTGTTTGGTGATTAGGTTAAGTAGGACTACCAGGTTTTTGATAGATATATTCAAATGTCTGCCATTGACTATCATTAGAAAAGAGTGCTATTTATTGCATAGCTAAATATTGAGGCATGGTAAGAACCTAGATTAAATGAACACATATCACATGCTAATTACTCTACCCTCAACATTTCTAAAGTCTTGTCTCTACCTATTTACAGGGCAAAACGCAGGAAATCCACATCACTTCCTCAGCTGCTTTACTTGGGAGCCCTACTCCTACCAGAAAATCATATATCAAGTACACTTTGGCAAATCTTAGGGTTGAGACAAAAGTAAGTGCAGCGAGCCGGACCGTAGGGGCATGCGTGAGCGTTGGGGATATGTCACAGTGTCTAATGGTTTGGTGACTCCCTGGGCCGGCCTGCAGTAGCGTGGGAGGAAGGACACTGTTTCCTCCGGGGCACCTCTGGTCCACAGGAACACTGCCGGATGGTGAGGCGAGAGGCCCTTGATAGTTTTGGGTATTTTAGGGTGTCTGTCGGCAGGGTCCTGGTGATTTGTCATGACGCCAGCGTCCATGGGACACAAAGTTTGAAGTAGAAGTAAAGAGGAGGCAGCTTTCTTAAACAATTGACAACTTTTACTTTTGTGTATAAACAAATTCCTCTGGCGCTTGTAGTCTACAAATAGCTGCGATATCGCAGCAGAACCGCACAGAACTTCTGCAATAAAAGAGTGCACTTCAAAGATAAATTATGATATCACGCTCCAATAGGTCTAACGTGTGTCTGTTTCTGGCGCATGCCCCGGCCGGCGGCACACTCCTACACAGTACACTAGGTACCCTCAATCTTTCAAAGCATATAGTGACGTCACTATGAACAGCTACGTAGCTGTTCATAGTGACGTCACTATATGCTTTGAAAGATCGCGGGTACCTAGTGTACTGTGTAAGAGCGTGCCGCCAGCCGGGGCACACGCCAGAAACAGACACATGTTAGACCTATTGGATTAACCCTACGTTAAGAGTGAAAGAAGAGGGAGATCCCTGGTGACAGAAACAGATCAAGTATACAGGTATCGGCATTAGCGTTATTTTACATACAAAGAGGTCTGAACAATTGTCTTTTCACAGAGTGGGGCTTCACAATAGGCAGCAACTTAGAGCGCGATATCATAATTTATCTTTGAAGTGAACTTTTACTTTTGCCTTTATATGAGGTAGCATAAGTTACAATTATCTTCAATAGGCAATGATAATATGAATGCTGCAAAAAACTCCCTTGCTTGCAGTTGCTGAGCTCCTTCTGAGCTGACTGACTACATGGTTGTTCTGACTAACTGCACTAACTGCCCTGGAGCTAACCAGTGAGTATATATATACATGTTACACAACATCACCATCTAGTGGTGAGATTTATAATGTCAGCCTTGGAGGTTCTTGCAGCTATAAAATAGACAATATGGCAAGTACAATAAATGGAATTGACATGGCTATAAAAAATACCCAAAAATACAAATAGTTTGCTGTGTCCCTTTGCACATATTATATGTGGGACACTGCATAAGTACAGGATGTAAATAATGTTGAAGAATTTCCTGCCTTTTTTGCTTTAATACATCTTTAAGGATTTTTCAAGCTGTTTGTGATAAACTATATCTTGTTCAGGGAAGCCTTTGCCATCTGTTTGTTAGAGAACATCATTTGTCATAGTTTATCTCCAGATAAAAAGTTATCCTTTGCACTCATGAACTTTGTAGATGTTTACTGTCTGCTGGGACATTAATCTTCCTATATTGATTACAAACTCTAACATTTAGATCATTGTTGTGTTATTTCCTTATTATGATACTATGCTGGTTGTATTTTTAAATTTTATGCACATTTATTATAAGTTTCACTGTAATTCAAGCTACAGATACAGGATGAGTTCTTTGATATGATGAAAGGCTCATTGCTGAAATGCCCCTTTACCCCAGTAGATAATTGATTCCATCAAACGTTTGAGTTGGGATTTGAGTCGTTATGGTTAACTTTTGTATGACAGTCCTTTAGATGCGCAGAGTTTACTGTAAAAATATATGACTGCAATTGTGAAACTGATCATTTGTCAGGCAAACAGCATTTACACTAAAAGTCAGTTAACTGTGTGGGTGGTGTTTGGGAAAAAAGAGATTCTGTTATACCTTTGAAAGTGTGAAAAGGGCGTTAAAAAGGTGTGTAGAGATCCTTTATTCCACCTTTTTTACTATCAAAGACCACCTTCTCTCCTGCATGCTATCTCCAGTATGTCTTCAGTTGAGACCACACAACGGCAAGATGAGCTTGTTGGTAAAACGTCACCTTGCCATAGAAAATAACAAATATTCTTACTCACACACATAAAACTAGAGACACTTGTGTTCAATGGGGGAAATTTATGAAACCCGGTGTAAAGGAAAACTAGCTTTGTTGTCCTTATAAACCAATCAGATTCCACATTTCATTTTCCAAAGCAGCTCTGAAAAATTACAGTTGGCATCTGATTAGTTGCTATGGGCAACTAAGCCAGTTTACCTTTACACAACTTTTGATAAATCTCCCCCAATATGTTCATTCAATGGAGGATTGGTGAATCAATATTTGTTTGGAGCTGCAAAAGCAGGGAAATTAAAAAAACAGCATTTAAAATGTCTCCTCCCACTTCAGTTTATCAATGGGAGAACATTTAAAGGCACGAACAAATACATGCCCAAATCCTTTCGTGGTTTCCGCATGTATTTCCAGCTAAAGTAATTAACCCCTTCTGGACAGCCTATTTTCGCAAATCTGACACATCACTTGGTGGTAATGTGGTAATAAATTAACTTATCTGAGCCATTCTGAAAATGTTTACTTATAGCACATCATACTTCATTTTCGTAGTAAATTTGATTCAATGTGTTTTAACCCAAATTTACAGGAAATTTTGAAAAATTTGCTATTTTCTAAACACAAATTTATCTGCTTTTAAGACAGATTTACCTCATAAAATAATCATTATTTAAAATTCAGCATATGTCTACTATGGTACATGTTGGCAAGAAGGCAGCAGCATGACGGAGGCAGCGGCAGCAGCCATATGAAACATGATGGTAGGCAGACACCAGCAGTGGTATTATGGTGGCAGTACCTTGATGGAGGCAGCAGCAGCAGCAGTATTCAGATGGATGTAGAGCCAGCCCGATGCAATCGTGTGTGTGGGTGGTTAATAAGCACCTGGCCATGTTGCTAGGATAGTACTTGACTGCCACTGCTGCAAAAAGCATTGACCCAGTAGGCCGTGAAAGACATGTATTGTCACTGCCCTTAACAGCTGCACCAGGTGTCCAATGTGGTGATCAACACCAATACAAAGGCCAGCACACAAAAGTATCTTTGAGGGATAGCAAATTTAAGCCTAAATTAGTTTTCCTATATTCACACATTTTTAATCATTTTTGGGGGGTGTCTGTGACGATACCACACCTTGCAGCCCTGCCTGACATCCAGTTATCAAGTCACTGGTTACCAAGATGTGACGTTACGCCCTCCCTGGGAGTACATAAGGTTAGCTTGGCACAATTTACACAGACACCTCCTGTACACATGTGCACAGGGAGGCACGGGGAGTGAGAGAAGGTGGTCCACGCTACCTTTGGCGTGACACAGCACTCGCTCATAACACTGACAAGCTGAGAGAGCCTCTTCACTGTCCCAGTGAAACAGAGCACTACCAGCCTGGTAGACTACCACCAGTTCCTTGTTAAATATAAACCTGGTCCGATAATGGGATTATATTGGGTCAGAAAACAACCCGGATAGCATATAATGCTATGCCGAAACATGGACATGAGGATTCATGGATCGAGATACAGAACAGCGCAGGATTAATTAATATATTTATTATATATATATATATATATATATATATATATATATATATATATAATCTATTTACTTAATATATTTAATTGCCTTAAGGGCACACCAGACACAATACTATATACTCACATATATATACAACATTCAGGTGTGCAAATACAGATGGTGGTGCAGTCAGTTAGCAAAGGAAAGTCAGTAATGTCTGTGTGCGGGTAAATAACTGGCTTAATGATAGAAAACAGAGGGTGGCTATTAATGGCACATACTCAGATTGGGTCACTAGTGGGGTACCACAGGGGTCAGTATTGGGTCCTATTCTCTTCAATATATTTATTAATGATCTTGTAGAAGGCTTACACAGTAAAATATAAATGTTTGCAGATTACACTAAACTGTGTAAAGTATACTGCTACAGATGGATCTGGATAGACTGGAGGCTTGGGCAGAGAATTGGCAGATGAGGTTTAACACTGACAAATGTAAGGTTATGCATATGGGAAGGAATAATGCAAGTCACCAGTACATACTGAATTGTATAACATTGGGTAACTCTGACATGGAAAAGGACCTAGGAATTTTAGTGAACAGCAAACTAAGCTGTAGAAACCAGTGTTCGACAGCTGCTGCCAAGGCCAATAAGATAATGAGTTGCATCACAAGAGGCATAGATGCACGTGATGAGAACATAGTCCTGCCACTTTAGTCACTAGTCAGACCACACATGGAGTACTGTGTACAGTTCTGGGCTCCTGTGAACAAGGCAGACATAGCAGAGCTGGAGAGGGTTCAGAGGAGGGCAACTAAAGTAATAACTGGAATGGGTGGACTACAGTACCCAGAAAGATTATCAAAATTAGGGTTATTTACTTTAGAAAAAAGACGACTGAGGAGAGATCTAATAACTATGTATAAATATATCAGGGGTCAGTACAGAGATCTCTCCCATGATCTATTTATCCCCAGGACTGTTACTGTGACGAGGAGACATCACCTGCGCCTGGAGGAAAGAAGGTTTGTACACAAACATAGAAGAGAATTCTTTACGGTAAGAGCAGTAAGACTATGGAACTCTCTGCCTGAGGAGGTGGTGATGGTAAGTTCACTAAAGGAGTTCAAGAGGGGCCTGGATGTATTTCTGGAGGGTAACAATATTAGAGGTTATAGTTACTAGAGATGGGTTGTTGATCCAGGGAGTTATTCTGATTGCCTGATTAGAGTCGGGAAGGAATTTTTTCCCCTAAAGTGGGGAAAATTGGCTTCTACCTCACAGGGTTTTTTTGTCTTCCTCTGGATAAACTTGTAGGAAAACAGGCCAAACTGGATGGACAGATGTCTTTTTTGGCTTTTTAAACTATGTTACTATATTACTAGTAAAGGGGGAATCCTTTAGCTGTGATAGTGAATGCTGGGATGAAGTGACTTAAGGTTTTCCAAGGTCCCTCAAAACACATTACACGAGATGAGAAAGACAATGGCCTGAGCCCTGCAGGGCAATCTTAACTCTTAGTTGGTCATGCCCCTCCCTTCCCCTGGGAGGATTCCACTCCCCCTTCCTGGTCCTGGTAACCAAAACCCATTATGGCTCATAGCTCCACACTGGAAGGTTATCAGGAGATGTTCTGTTAACCACAGATCCGCCTGGGTTCTGGGTCCAATCGAAACCAAACACGGCACCATTATTTGATTCCTACTAGGACTTCCCCATATCTCCCCTTCCCTGCATCCCACACAAAGACAAGGAGAACGTCTGTCTCAGTCTCATGGTCGCAGAGACGTAAACGGTTTATTTCTGAGATGCGCAGTTAGTTCATAATTTCTTATGAACTCCCGGTTCCCTAATGTGTACCGAATTTCTTTGTTGTTGTTAACCAGCTCAGCCCCCCACAGGCATTCATCCTGCCAGAGAAACTGAGCTGCCAGTGTAGCTGAGTGGGGTGTGAAATGTAAACGTGTCCGTGCTTTGAAGCAGGACCACCTGTGGAGCCTGATTTCCTCTGCCCACTCCTGGAGCAAATGGTAGGAATTAAATCATAGCTCCACATATTCCTCACAGGAACGTTGATCGTTATATTCAAACTAGGCAGAATATATATATCTCTTAATAATATAAAAATGAATTTCTGTCTGTCTGTCTGTCTGTTCTCTATGCGCGACCAAACTACTGGACCGATTTTCACCAAATTCGGCACACAGGTACATCAGGTGTCCGGGAAGGTTTTAGACCAGGTCTCATCTCTCTAGGACGTACCGTTCCCGAGATATTCCCAAAATATGATCTCCATTAGCCAACATTACAACTGGGAGCTTTGGTTTTAAACTCCAACTGCCATTCTCTGCAAAGCCACACAGGGAGGGCAGGTTTCCATAACAACCAGGTAATTATCAGCAGCTGAGGATCTCATCCATTTCTATTTACTGACACTGTTAAAGGTATTCCGGTTACCATAAATATAACTTATGTTTTTTTCTATTACTACAGTTCAGTAGTAATAAAAGATGTTTTCCTCCACTGCTGCCTATTGCGTGGGCTCATAAATAAGCATGGTATTGACCTTTAATTCAGGCCACCCTAAAAGAAGTACTTAAAACCCCCGCCCCAGGTCTCACTAAGCCACACCCCCAACTCTGTCAGGCCACACCCCCTTTCACTCCGCAGCCAACAGACATTGAAAAAATAAAGGTAAAAATCAACTTCTGTCAGCTGCAGGGATGGGTGGGAGGTTGACTTTCTTTCTGCAACAACACACACAAACATTAAATAAAATAGATTAAATCCACCCATGCGAAGTGTCTTGCTAATCCACGCCCCCGACTCTGTCAGATCACGCCCCCACCCACTCCGCAGCCAATGGGAATTGAAAAAATGAAGGTAAAAATAAACTTCTGTTTGCTGCAGGGGTGGGAGGGTGAATTTCTCTCTGCAACGACACACAAAAATTTTAGATGAAATAGACTAATTATAGACTACAACCGTTCGAAGCCTTTTGCTAAGCCACGCCCCGTCTCTGTCAGGCCACTCCCCCTCTCACTCCGCAGCCATTCTGCAACGACACACAGAAACATTAAATGAAATAGATTAAATGCACCTATGCGAAGCGCTTTGCTAAGCCATGCCCCGACTCTGTAAGGCCACGCCCCCTCCCACTCCGCAGCCAACAGGGATTGAAAAAATAAAGGTAAAAATCAACTTCTGTCAGCTGCAGGGATGGGTGGGAGGTTGACTTTCTTTCTGCAACAACACACACAAACATTAAATAAAATAGATTAAATCCACCCATGCGAAGTGTCTTGCTAATCCACGCCCCCGACTCTGTCAGATCACGCCCCCACCCACTCCGCAGCCAATGGGAATTGAAAAAATGAAGGTAAAAATAAACTTCTGTTTGCTGCAGGGGTGGGAGGGTGAATTTCTCTCTGCAACGACACACAAAAATTTTAGATAAAATAGACTAATTATAGACTACAACTGTTCGAATCGTCTTGCTAAGTCACGCCCCCAACTCTGTCAGACCACGCCCCCTCTCACTCTGCAGCCATTCTGCAATGACACACAGAAACATTAAATGAAATAGATTAAATCACCTATGCGAAGCGCTTTGTTAAGCCACGCCCCCATCTGTGTCAGGTCACGCCCCCTCCTACTCCGCAGCCAACAGGGATTGAAAAAATGAAGGGAAAAATAAACTTCTGTCAGCTGCAGGGGTGGGAGGGTGAATTTCTCTCTGCAATGACACACAAAATTTTAGATGAAATAGACTAATTTCAGACTACAACCGTTCGAAGCATCTTGATAATCCACACCCCCAACTCTGCCAGGCCATGCCCCCTCCCACTCCGTAGGCAACGGGGATTGAAAAAAATCAGCTGCAGGGGTGGGAGGGTGAATTTCTCTCTGCAATGACACACAAAAATCGTAGATGAAATTGACTAATTTTAGACTACGACCATTCAGTACTAAAAAAGATGTTTTTTTCCACTGCTACCCATTGCGGGTCCCCATAAATTACCATGTCATCGACCTGTAATTCATGCCACTCTGACCCCCGCCCCAGATCTCGCGAAACCACGCTCCGACTCTGTCAGGCCACGCCCCCTCCCACTCCGCAGCCAACGGGGATTGAAAAAATGAAGGTAAAAATCAACTTCTGTCAGCTGCAGGGGCGGGAGGGAGGTTGGATTTCTTTCTGCAACAACATACAGAAACATTAAATGAAATAGATTAAATATACCCGTGCAAAGCAATGTTTTCTTCCACTGTTACCCATGGCGTGTCCTCATAAATTACCATGGCATCGACCTGTAATTCTGGCCACCATCAAAAGAAGGACTTAAACCCTGCCCTAGGTCATTCAATGTCACGCCCCCGACTCAGTCAGGCCATGACCCCTCCCACTCCGCAGCCAATGGAGATTGAACAATTGAAGGTAAAAATCAACATCTGTCAGCTGCAGGGATGGGAGGGAGGATGACTTTCTCTCTGCAACGACACACAGAAACATTAAATAAAATAGATTAAATATACCCGCGCAAAGCAATGTTTTCTTCCACTGCTACCCATTGTGTTTCTTCAAATTACCATGGCATTAACCTATAATTCAGGCCACCCTGAAATGAAGGACTTAACCCCCCCCCCGTGTCCCATTAAACCACACCCCCTCCACTCCGCAGCCAATAGGGATTGAAAAAAATGAAGGTAAAAATCACCTCCTGTCAGCTGCATTGACTTTCTCTCTGCAACGACACACAGAAACATTAAATGAAATAGATGAAATATACCCAGGCGAAGACGGGTCTTTCTGCTAGTGTATACATATATATATATATATATATATATATATATATATTTATATATTTACCACACCAATAGACAGAGCAACACACAAAAGTATCTGGGAGTAATAATAAATTTAGAGCCAAATCATTTTCACTATTGTCACACATTTTTTATCATTTTTTTAAAATGTATTTATTAGTGATGAGTAGAGATGAGCGAGTAGTGAAATATTCGAAAGTTCGAAATTCGATTCGAATAGACCGCGATATTCGACTATTCGACCGAATATCGAATCCCATTAAAGTCTATGGGAAAAAAATGCTCGCCACTTGGAAATCTCAATTCGACCACTTGGAGGTCACCAAGTCCACCCTGAAACCTCAGAAAAGGATGCCAACACTGTTGGAATGCAACTGGGACAGCAGGGGAAGCATGTCTGGGTGCATAAACGCGCCCAAGTCGCACTATTACGCCGCTATCACAGCCTCTCAACAATACACTCCAAAGACAATATAACCTCTCTGTAAAGTGAGACCATACAAGGAAACCTTCTTTCCTCTACATTGCCATGGACCCCAAGCCAAACTAGACAAAAAAGAAGATAAAATTCTGCACCCCTTAAAATCACGTTGCCTATGACAACCACAGATGGCATAGGCAAGGGGGAAAGCAATCAAGCCATCACTATTTTTCCCTCTGTGCCATCCCTGCCTTGCCCAGGCACATGTCCCAAAACATCATCCACGCCCGAGTAACACGGTTACTGCAAAAGGCCATTTGACCACCAACACTTTGGTTTGAGGCCGGGGATGCTACATCTCCCTGACAGCACACTGGGTGAATGTTGTGGAGGCGGGGACGGGCAAACCTGCTACCCCCACCCAAGTTTTGGGCCTTGGTTCTGTCTGGATTTCCGCAACCCTTACAGACAGCTCGGCAAACCCCTCCTTCTCCTTCTAGATTTGTTAAATCTGTCCACCACCCAGTCAAGTCCACAAAGTCCAGTCTCGTCGATAGCCTGCAGAAACTGCAGGGACCTCACTCTGACCCTCCTTCCTCCCACCCTGCCCAATGTTATCAACCAAGTGTTCCCACCCATGCAAGAATCGCAGGAGCTATCTGAGGATTTTGTTTGTTCTGATGCCCAAACACTGGAGCAAGCTCCATCTCTAGCTGATGGTGGTGTGGAACGGGCACTAAAGTGTAAAATGATTAGGGCCGATGATGAGACACAGTTGCCAGCAAGGGAGGCTGTTGGAGCAAAGTGAGGCAGTGTAAGAGGAGGTGGTTGAGTATGACGAAGTCAGTGACCCGACCTGGCCCAGTGTCATGTCTAGCAGGTAAAGCAGTGGGGATGTTGAGGGATGCGTAGGACCGCAAAAGGCAGGAAGAGGCCGTGGGCTGGCCAGAGGCTCATGGAGAAGGCAGGCTAGAGCCCGCAGGGCCGCATCTCTTCCCTATAACAGGCCCCCACACAAAGCTCTCCCATCGAGGGCTCTTAGGTCCTTGTTGTGAAAATATTTTAATGAGTGCGCAAAGTTAGCTTGAGGTGAGCCCTCGAAAAAATTATATGGAGGCCCAAGAGGTGAGCCCTCAAAAAAATTAAGTGGAGGCCAAAGAGGTGAGACCTCTTAAAAACTGTATTAAGGCCCAAGAGGTGAGCCATAATAAAAATTGTTTGTAGGCCCAAGAGGTGAGACCTCTTAAAAATTGTTTGTAGGCCCAAGAGGTGAGCCATGATAAAAATTGCTTGTAGGCCCAAGAGCTGAGCCATGATAAAAATTGCTTGTAGGCCCAAGAGGTGAGCCATGATAAAAATTGCTTGTAGGCCCAAGAGGTGAGCCATGATAAAAATTGCTTGTAGGCCCAAGAGGTGAGCCATAAATATTTTTTTTTACGGAGCAATTCTACGGCGGTTAAGGAGGAGGAGGAGGAGGTGGAGGAGGAAATGGCACTTCATACAGATGGCACTTCACTTTTGGGTGCTTTCCACTGTTGGAGAAGCAAAGTCCGGGTCAATCCACTTGCTGTTCATTTTGATTAGCGTCAGCCTGTCGGCACTGTCGGTTGACAGGCGGCTGCGCTTATCGGTTATAATGCCCCCGGCTGCGCTAAACACCCTTTCTGATAGCACGCTGGCGGCAGGGCAGGCAAGCACCTCCAAGGCGTACAGGGACAGTTCCAGCCACGTGTCCAACTTGGAGACCCAGTAAGTGTAGGACGCCGAGGGATCGGGGAGGACAGGGGTACGGTCTGCCAGGTACTCCCGCAACATCCGCCGATACTTGTCCCTCCTGCTGATAGCGGGCCCCGCAGTGATGGAAGTTGCACTAGGGGGTGCCATGAACGTGTCCCACACCTTGGAGAGTGTTCCCCTGGTGGCTGTGGGCCTGATCGATGTTGTGGGACTCTGGGAGACCCTCTCCTCTCTGCCGCCAGCGTTGGTGGGTGGGAAAATCTCCATCATGTTCTGCACGAGTTCCCTCTGGTATTCCAGCAATCGATTCGTCCTCTCCTCTACCGGAATAAAAGAGGAGACGTTATCTTTATACCGGGGGTCCAGGAGTGCGAAGACCCAGTACAGTTTGTTCTCCACTATCCGGACAACACGTGTGTCCCGGGAAAAGCAGCCCAGCATGAAGTCAGCCATGTGTGCCAGACTCTGAATAGGCATGACGTCACTGCCCCCACCAGAAGGATCACTTGCCATTTCCTCCTCTTCCTCTTCCGCCTCCTCTCCGCCCCATCCGCGCTGAACCAATGGGACGCACACAGCCTGACTGCTACCCTCGCCGCCAGCATCCTCCTCCTCTTCCACAGCCACCTCCACGTCGTCCTCCTCCTCCTCATCCTCCTCCTCCTCCTGCAACTGCCACCGAGAAGCAGACAAAAGTGTGGTCTGACTGTGTAGCTCCGTTGCGTCTCCTCCTACCCCCGTCTCCTCTGCGTGCAATGCGTTCTCCCTTATTGCGATGAGCGATTCTTTAAGGACGCATAGGAGCGGGATGGTTACGCTCACTATAGCGTCCTCGCTGCTGACCTTCTTGGTGGACTCCTCAAAGATACACAGTACATCGCATATGTCTGCCATCCATGGCCACTCGTGGTTGGCAAACTGAGGGAGCTGAGTTGGAGGCACGCGTGGATTCATAATCTGGTACTCCATCAATGCTCTCTGCTGCTCACACACCCTGGCCAACATGGAATAGGTGGAATTCCAGCGAGTCGGCAGGTCGCACAACAGCCGATGTTCAGGCAAATGGAGGCGTTGCTGGAGTTTTTTTAAGCTAGCAGCAGCTACAGTTGACTTCCAAAAGTGAGCGCACAAGCGCCGCACTTTCACCAGTAGCTCTGCCAGATTGGGGTAAGTCTTTAGAAATTTTTGGACTACCAGATTAAAAAACGTGGGCCAGGCATGGTACATGATTGAGTTCGGCAAGCTCCAGAGCCGCCACCAGGTTACGGCCGTTATCGCACACGACCATGCCTGGTCCTAGCTGCAGCGGCGACAGCCACATCTCCGTCTGCTGCAATATGGCGTCCCTCACCTCTGGGGTGCTGTGCTTCCTGTCGCCCAAGCTGATGAGCTTAAGCACCGCCTGCTGACGTCTCCTCGCGCCAGTGCTGCAACGCTTCCAGCTAGCGGCTGAGGGCAATGTTAAGGCGGAGGAGGAGGAGGAGGAAGAGGAGGGGGGTTTATCAGAACCCCTGCTGGCAATCTTGGGCGGGGGGTGGTAGGTAGGCCGTCTCTCTTTGCCACCCCGTCCCCGCTTCCACAACATTCACCCAGTGTGCCGTCAAAGAGATTTATCGTCCCTGGCCACAAGCGCTTGTCCACGAGTCGGTGGTCAAGTGGACCTTTGCGTTGACACGTGCTGGTGCAGGGCGGGGACGGCACTCCGGGAAAAGTAGTGGCGGCTGTGGACGGAATAGCGAGGTGCGGCAGCCGCCATCAGGTCGCGGAAGGCCTGCGTCTCCACAAGCCTAAACGGCAACATCTCCAGGGCCAGCAGTTTGGAGATGTGGCAGTTTAAGGCTTGGGCTTGGGGGTGACTCGAGGCATACTTCCGCCTGCGGTCGAACGCCTGCGAGATGGACAGTTGTTGGGACGAGGAGTGTGAAGGTGCAGGCGAAGATGCGGGGGAAGGGGAGGCAGCAGGAGAAGGCCCCAAAGTAGTCGAGGCAGAGGCAGATGTGGAGGTGTCCTGGCTGGAGGTCTGGACCGCAGTGGCAGCACACAACAAAGGGGAAGAGGCAGTGGCAGGAAGACCTGGCGCAGGTTGTATTGCGTTTGCTCTCTCCCACTCAGCCAGTGCTTGACTTCCAAGTGACGCCGCATGCCTGAGGTGGTCATATTGCTCTTCTCAGAGCCCCTACTCAGTTTTGAGTGGCAGAGTGTGCAAACCGCGCTCAGTTTGTCATCCGCACAAAACA